>JAMZAV010001416.1:0-238471 GCA_024449915.1 Sweltsa coloradensis
AAAATTTTGGACCCCGAATGTCAAGAACTGCTAACGAAATGACGGACGAAATGCTTTACGTAGCATTGACATTACGTACGCCTTACGAGTATTATATTTGCCAATGAATATTATGTACATGCAGTATTTCGCTTCTCTGCATCAAGTTTGCTCTTTATATCGACAGGTATGGACTTTATTTCAAATTTTGCAACACAAATGTACGCTAAAGGAAGGAACCGACGAGCGTCATGCGCGAGACTGATTCAGGAGGACGCTGCCCGAATACCGCCACTGGAAATCCTGACTGAGACAGTCGTTGAAGTGAATGCAAGGGACTGAGATCCTGTTACACAATCCTCGGGCAATCCCATCTCAATTATCGAACTCCAAAAGTACATATAGTTATTTGAAGAGGGGCATCCTCGTGTCCCTGGGCAGGTTACCCACTAGAAATTAATTTAAGGGGATATAGGACATGCGTTTTAAGTATGTTCATGTTCGCTGGGCCGACTGACACCACAGTTGTTTACAATTTTGGTAAGTTGTGAAGAAATCGGAAACGTAGGGCTCAACAGTAATACTTTTCAAGATTTTTAAAATTTATTTTCAGGTTTTTGGATTTTTGGATTTTCTTAAGTCTAAAATTGACCACATTCGAAAATTGATCCTAACTGATAAACGTCAAAATAAAGTGATAGTCTGCGACTGTAGTGCTGTTCATGTATGCTTTATTGACAACTAACTTATGTAAAGTTTCAGATATACGTCGGATGCTTACCGGCCGAGCGAATGCCAACTGGTTAATGTGTCCTATTAAATCTTGAAGCGGAGAGGTGCGTGAAAATATCAGTCTTGAAGAGGATCTCGTTCCTAGTAATGTTTCCATTTTTACAAACTTTTATGGGAACGCGTTCCTTTTCTTACATCAGGAACTTGTAATGTGTAAAGCTGTACTGTTTCGTGGGAACTTGGAAATAATTTGACGTTCTCCGAATGTGTTCCTTTCGCCGTTGTATTTTAGTACCTGATATCATAATTCACAGTAGGGCCTATAAAAAATATCTTGGGACTTCCCGTGTTTTCGAAAATGGTTCCACCCTCTAGTCGGATTCCGAGTGGTGGAAGCGGAATAATTCCTTGATTATTTTTAGAACGGGAACTTTAACAAGTTCCTTTTTTAAAGCAGAAGTAACTGACCATTTAAAAGTTCCTCTTTTGGAGGAACTTGTCCTAGACGGTATACGAACTAAATGTCTACTCTCTCTACAGTGGCCAAGCTCAAGGGCCCATCTTCATTGGAAGTCGAACTCATTGTATTGTACCGGGATTTCGAAGTCCGACAGTGAATTATTCTTATTTATGTATTTTATATTTCTTCTTTTTGCAGGTAAAGTTATTGCAGTATCGTGATCGCTATATTTTACAGTCGAGTTTATAATGACTCGGTGATATGGCCTATCGGTTGAACGTTGCATCACTCAGGCAGACTAACAAGTTTCCTCCTCAGCCACAGGACCTCAGACTGTGTGTGCCCCTCAGTCAGATGAACTTCACACCGCTTACTATCACTACAATCATCAGGCAGAGTTACCACTCAGTCAGACTGACCTCCTCAGACTGTGTGTCACTCAGACTCAGGCAGATGGCTTAGAGTCGCAATCACCTGCTGCCGTCCAACAGCTGTAGCGCCAGACAACAGAGGTAAACGCCGACCAGATCACGGAAGTCGCTACGAAGACGGTTAAAAGTTAAAACCTCTTTGAAACGCATTATACTCGAACAAAACACTAGGAGGCAATTAGAACGGGTGCGATAATGATTGTCAGAGAAAGATCGACTGCTGGATTGATTGCATTAGCTTCACGTTGGATTGATATCTCGATAGGGAACAGGAGGGTGTTCAAAGTTTGTCCTAGGGTTAAGGCTATTCCGGAGCACTCTTAAAACGATGTTTTGAAAGTAAAAGGAAAATGGCTGAAGTTGGTTGAATGAAAGAGGAAAACTCCATTTTGGCCCACTATATGCAAATTTTGGGTCAATAAGGAAATGACAGTTCTAGGTGCAATACTTAATTTTAAGCTATGATTATTTTTATTGTTTCAACACCTTTGTCTCCGTACTGAGTGAGTATATAAGGGAAAATTATTTTGTGAAATAACGTTTGACGTATGTTTTTTCTCGTCCACCGGTTCAAAACTCTTATTTGTAAAATTTTACCGTGTGACAAAAAAATCGCTAATATAAGTAATACAATTCTGAAGTTACAAAATCTACCCCTATCGGGTTTTTTAACATCTGATTGTAATTTAACGACTAACTAGACCTGTATACCCCTACCCGAGTTGGAGGGGATTCAGCTATCTGCACACGCCGTCCCGAAAGATTTACAATCTTGAAACTCGGTATACATGACCTGATATGTGGTCCATGACAGACCAAAAAAAAAATCAACCCGATCCGATAACCCGTTTTGTGTTAAAAAAAAGTGCCTTAACTTAGTCAAAAACCCTCCGGCTAGCTGGGTGGGTGGGTGGCTGATTCTGACGGAGCGGAATAAGAGCCTACAGAGAAAACGGTACATCTTAGAACTATGAAACTTAGACCACACTATGATGTACCTCAGACTTATAAAATTCAAAACCATTAATAAATATCTAACACATGGGATGCGCGAAATTTGGCATGAGAGTAGATAAAAATATCAGAATTAATAATCCGCCGAGAGGCAAGCGATATTCCACCCCCAACACCCCCTAAATCATTTTTAAAAATTGGAATAATTCATAGCACTAACCCAAAATTGAATTTTTATTCAAATTAGTCATAAACATTATGTATTAATGTGTTTTAACTTAATCGGCCTATTCTCATTATAAACCACATTTTGTCAACCCCCATCCCTATAATAGTTTATAATATTTTTACCTTGATTTCCAGCATTCACCATGAAGGCACCTAATGAGTTATCATGAAATTTGCCATGATGGTTCATAATATAATGAAAAATAATCCGCCGAGAGGCAAGCGATATTCCACCCCCGACACCCCCTAAATCATCCCCTAAATTTGGAATAATTCATAGCTCTAACCTAAAATCGTTTTTTTTTTTTATTCAAATTAGTTTTAAAATTATGTTTTAATGTGTTTTAACCCAATCGGCCTATTCTCATTTCCTAAACTACATTTTTTCAACCCCAATCCCTAATAGTTTATATTATTTTTACCTTGATTTCCAGCATTCACCATGAAGGCACCTAATGAGCTATCAGCATGAAATTGGCACGATGGTACACAATATAATCTGAAAAATAATAATCCGCTGGGAGGTCAGCGATATTTCACCCCTACTGTTCCCTTTCACCCTTAACTTTGGGAAAAACGTTAGGTTGTATTTAATAAAATTTGAATATAATAATTGCTGATTAAAATTATGCGTCAATATGTTAAAGTCCAGTCAACAAATCATTCACATAAAAACCCATGACGACATTAACCATAGAAAATTTAATAAAAAGCATTGTTATTGCCCACTACAAATTGTAAACAAAAACAGAAGATGGTAGCTTTTGATTCTAGACAATCTGTTTTAAAGGCACTGTATCATGTTTTGATATGAAACAAACAACAAAAAGATGTGGTATCCCTCCCAAATGTAAAAATTTGTAAAAAAAAAAAAAAAAAAAGCGCAAGCCAGCTCTCCTTCAAAAGTCTTCGGCTGTGAATGATGTGAGATTCTTTTTTAGAGTTCTCGAAATGAACCAAATTCAATGGCCAAGTAATTTTTTTATGATTTTGAGTTTAAAATTTTTACTTTTTTTACCGCGAAAATGGTTGGCTTGGCGCTCGTCATTCGTCAACAGGCGAAATGATCTTACTTCTTTTCAATGCGAAACTAGGGAGAAAGAATGAAATACTTGGCTCAACTTCTATATCTCACAGCATTCACAGCCGAAGACTTGATGGAGAGCTTGGCTGCCGTTTTTTTTTTCAATTTTTTCTACCGGAGTGTTTCCCGACTTACCAAATCGAGAAATAAAACAAAATCGCACATCGAATATTATTTCAGAGAATTATTTCTCCTTATAGGGCCTACTCAGTATACGGAGACATTGGTGTGTTGAAACAATAAAAAAAATCATAGCTCCAAATTAAGTATTCTACCTAAACTTTAATTTTATGCGAAACTAGGGAGAAAGATTGAAATACTTGGCTCAACTTCTATATCTCACAGCATTCACAGCCGAAGACTTGATGGAGAGCTTGGCTGCCGTTTTTTTTTCAATTTTTTCTACCGGAGTGTTTCCCGACTTACCAAATCGAGAAATAAAACAAAATCGCACATCGAATATTATTTCAGAGAATTATTTCTCCTTATAGGGCCTACTCAGTATACGGAGACATTGGTGTGTTGAAACAATAAAAAAAATCATAGCTCCAAATTAAGTATTCTACCTAAACTTTAATTTTTTTATTGGCCCAAAGTTTGCATATTATGGCCAAAATTGAGTTTTTGTCCCATCAAAGATAATCTTTTAATCTCTTTTTTATTCAGTTCCTCTTTCATTCAACTAACTTTCATGCTTTTTTATTTCCTTCGACTTTCAAAATCTCTGTACGAGTACTCTGGAATAGCCTTAACTACTTTAAAGCGTGAATGTTAGGATTCCCTTCCTTTCCTCACTCATATGTTATAAGTTGCCAGTGGTTATAAGTTAGTTAATCACCCCCAAAAAATATTTTTTGCACGTTATCTAGAGCATAATTCTGCACTAAAACGTCAGTTAAAAAATTGTGTCTTGCACTTTTGATTTTACTCGATTTTTTTAAGCTTTTTGATCAAGAAATTTTGCGTAAATTTGAGTTTTGGTGATTTTTTAAATTTTTTAATGTTTGTTTGTAAAAGTTATTCTTATTGTTGTTTTACATAGTTACTAGCTAGAGTATCAGAGCAATCTAAAATGTGCATTAAGAAAATTGTCTTGAAACTGTGCAAAATACACTCAAGCACTCAAAAGTATGTGTTCCAAAATTACACCCCTTCTTGGTTATCACCATAATCGAACCACTTGCCAAAATTTCAGAAACAAGACGTACAGAGTAACGACAAACAATGACAACAACAACAAATTAATAGAAACATTATTGGGTCCACCATGACCCCCCTAAAAATGTAAAACTTGGTATTTTTCGAGCTAAGTTCCATCGGCAAAAATCTCCCATTAGAAATAACATGGGGACGATCTTTATGCACCGTGACGTTGAAGGATTTTGATCAAAAAAATTGCCATTATTGACGGTACTCAACAGCCTTTTCTGTGCTTTGTAATTTGGGCAAGTGGTTCGGTAAAATATGCTGATTACCAAGAAGGGGTGTGATTTTGGAATGCTTATTTGCGCGTTTGAGTGTATATTTGTGCACAGTTTCAAGGCACGATGTTATAAAGGGACATTTTAGATTGGTGCGATGCTCTAGTATCTGTATGGAACAAAAAAATAAGCAGGTTAAATCCGATTCAAGAAATTTCCCAACACGCCAATTTTCGCACATTTCTGGATTTAAAAAATTGCAAAATTCGTGTAAAATCACTGTTACAAGACATAAAATCTGGCGTAATAGATGCTTTAAAGCGGGCTTATGCTTAAAAACCTTATATTTATATTATTGGTTTGAATTTAATTTAATAAAATCTAGTTAACTTATCATTCTTTTATAATAATTGCATCAAAAGAGTGTTTTGAAATTTAAAAAAAAATGTCTACTAAATCAAGATGAATACCAGTGTATTATTTTTCAAATCACTGCATTTTATTAACCGCAAAGTTGCAATCATGAAAAACTCTAGGAGTTCCGCACATCTCTAATAATAGTAATATAATACGCACCGCACCGCACTGTTTAGGCTGTGTTCCGAAAAGGCGACCAGAACGACCAGTCTGCGACCAATGGAATTTAAGTAAACACAATTTGCACCAATGACAGATCAGATTTGCAAGAAACGTATGCGATGCGTTGCTGTTTTGACTGTTGTGGTCGAGACCAAGAAGCCCACAGTTTTATTCCGGTCGTGGGCTGGTCTTTGAAGAAAGCGCGGTTATTTCAAATTCTTTCATTGAAAATCATGGAATAATGTCAACTACCGACAATGTTCCTGTAACTACACATGGGTAGACAATGAATCATTCATTCTTTCATTCAAATCATTCATTTATTTAGTAAATGATATGATTTATGTAACATTTTAACGAGATATCACAACTTTTCATTAAAACACGGCCTTGTAGATGCACGCACTATTTCGGAGCCAAGGCAGTCCTCAACAATCAGACGTTGAGTGAAACAATGAAAATAACAATACCCAGTCGAGCCCAGAATGGTCGACCGGTCGCTTCTACGGAACGCAACCTAGGTCATTACTCAATAGTCTATACTATTATGCGTTCGTGTTCGTGTGGCCCACCATGCATGCACACAGGGCGGGACGGGATGCGAGGTCGAGGCACATGCGATCCAAACTCCATTCATGATCCTCGTTCTAGGAATCCAACTAGGTCCTAATTACACGGAAGACAACGCTCAACATATGCCGGGGTCTAAATCACTTCATTAGCAAACTGTCGTAGGTTCGAAACTTGCGCGAAAGCTGGACACGAATTCAATGAATACAATTTCAGGCTAATTTTAATCTACCTGACCTTTGGTAAGCTCCCAAGGTCATTCAACCTGGTGATGCTAGTTAGGTCCCTCTAATAACCTCCTGACCCGCACTGCTTTCACAATGTTACCCAAACAAAATGGAAGCCATTCCCATTTAGGTATGGACAAAATGAACGCCACAATGAATAGTACAAACTAAAAAATGAAAGGCTCCTTATAGTGTAATAGCATAATGGAGTGATTTGGAATTTGGGTGATTGACCATTACTAAGCATACCACCTCCACGTGGTTGTGTGACTAGAGCACGCCCTACTTGTTTGTTATTTTACTAGGGAAACGCCAAAGTTGGACGAGTGAGTGAGCCATGTGTTGAGTACCCGGGAACATTTGCATTTAAGTTTGATGATAATTATTATACATGTATAATTAATAGGGTTTTGAGTTTAGTTGGTATACGGGCGCGTCAACTGTAAGGCCATAATGCGCCACTCTAGCCTACGATAGGCTAGGTAGGCCTTAGGTATATGAGGAGGAAAGGGAACGTTACCGGGTACTCAACACATGGCTCACTCACTCGTTTAACAACGACTTAAGCGTTTCCCTAGTATAATCATTGAACAAACATTTGTGGTCACAGACACTTGATCAAAAGATACACCCCAGGCTAAATGGAACGGCCAGCTAGTGTACGACTCCTACACTTATATAGATACTGCCTCCAGCGTCAATGAAAAATTAAAGACAATTTCAGCTTAGGGAGGCGAACAGAGAAAATGGTTTTTAGTTTTGGTTTCAGGGCGCGTCAACCGTTCGGTTATGATGCTCCACTCTAAGGGATTTAGGGAGGAAAATCCTATGCTGGTCAGAACCAGCCACGAGTAGTGAAAGAAAAGGGGGTTCTCACGTCGTGGTCGTCATCGTCTTTGGCATCGTTCGTGTTATCATGGTCATCGTCGTCAAGGGGGTTGTCAGGGAAGGGGTAGAGGTCCCCGACGACGACTGCCAGAGGTCGCATCTTTTCGGGGAGTATATATACTTCTCTTTTGTACTTACCAGCTGATGTTTGCGAGATGAGATACGATATGCAGAGCAATGCTCTGTGCCAAATGCACGACCATATGGTTTAGGCCTACGTAAAGCGTACACATATCTCACATTCATGACGTAGGTTAGAATAAAGTAGGTGGTCTAGTCTACGATTTTAATTATACCTTTATATGGCGTAGTACTGCGTGTATACTGTATAGGGTCTACTGCGGTATTGCACTGTATCTTGTGGATGGTCAATTGGTCATCATTATTAATTAATTGATGAATTAAAACAAGAATAATGGCATAACCTTTAGAGAATGACATACCGTGTTGACAACAAAAACATACGAAAAATCACCGACTGATAGCGACTATATCTGAATTGTTTTTTTATATCGTAGGCTGTGGCCTATTTTTCATATGAAAAATCTAAACAAATGCTACCGTTTTTTTTTTAAAATCCCATTTTATTTATTGTAGGTTTAAATCGAAATGGATTGCGCTCATTTTGTTAGCAGTTCTCAGTTACCTGGTCACGGACGTCTGTTTAAAATTTCAGCTCAATCTATTTAGCCGTTCGGCCGTATGAGCCCGGACAGACAAACATACAAACATTTATTGGACAATGCTCACGGCCAAGGCCCGATCGAGTAGAGCGTAACAGAATCCTCATTCGCTTCGCTCACTCGTCTAATTATTATGTATTTGTTTAAAGTTTCAGCGTTGTTTTCAGTTGCAATACTACTGAGTTTCCTATAAAATCAACGCTTTCAAACACCAAAAAGGGTACGTAAATCCAAAATCCACGAAATATTTTCAATTTACGTTTTATTACATTCACACACTTGTTACCAATGATATAAAAATTTCACCTCACCAAATAGTTTGTCTATATATTGTAGAATTATCAATATATTTTTATCTTGCGTGACATACGCTGTATGACCAAATACTGTAATATGGACGCTTTGGCATGACCTCACAACTATAAAAATGTACAAAAACAAACAAACTAAAAGAAGAAAAAGAATAACGTACCCTTGAAAATAATATTATAAACAAAAGAAAATGTGGGGACGCCATATAGTCAGTAGGAAAAATGTCTTGAATTCGTACAATGTTGGCCCATATTTTATGGTGCAAATATTTGAAATGCCTTTTTTCGGATAGGTGGTACACTAGCTAAAGGGACTTTGACCACGAGCACGATATTTGATCTTTTCTATATCTCCATTTTCAGTTCATGAGTGGGCTCAAACAACTCAGCTTCACACAGCTGTTAGAAGTCTAGCAAATAGGGAGGTTATAGCTAACCTCGTTAGTATTTGAACGAGATTTATTTGAGGGTTGAGCCACTGAGCTAGCACTGTGTAGCGAATACCTAACAGACAAGGCTACAGAAAAGCAATTGAAGAATATTTTAGTGAATTGAGGTTTTACTTGTTGGAATAATAGGCCATAATACTTAACAACTCTGAATTCCATATACGAGTTAAGACACATGGTATGAGTTCATCCTTGTTGTAAGCTAGTCTGGACAGGTGAACTGGGCTAACCACCTGCGCCCTTATACGAAATCTAGATCACACACACACACACACGCACACAATCACACAGTGGTTTTTTAATGGAGTGTTTTGTATTTTCTTTACTTACAAACATACATAATTTTTTGGGTCTAACTAGTTGTAACTTTTTAGACAATTCGTTATTTGTGATAAATGAATGAATAAAATTCGTATTTCGAGTCTACCCACCCAGCCACATAACTGAAATATCTCCACGAGCTAGCCCTAAAAATTTCAATGCTATAACTTCAAAACTGCAGTAGGTGGTAACAGTGTATTACAAAAGTTGAGGAGAACATAGTTTTGAGTAAATGGGTGTTAACGTTAAAATAAATAAGTGTATTGCTAGTGAAAATCACATTTTCGGTACCAATTTTTCTGAAGGTTTTCAATTTATAGTTCCAATTTTTCTTTATCAGAAGATTGAACTTATACAAAACAATTTTAAAATTTAAAATTACATATCTATTTACTTAATTAATTGATACATTCATCCATTTGTCCTAGATGATGTAAAATTTATAATACTAATACTGATCGTATAGTTGGTACCATAAAATAATAATAATTGAAAGAGTATAAAACCACCAAACATTTGGAATTTGTGACATATCCACCAAAGAAATCGTCTAAACTGTGCCCGAGTGGAGTGCTCCCTGCTCGTCGCTCCATCGTTCAGGTTGGCTGGCCGTGGTTCACAGGGGTGGCTCAGCGCAGGCTTGCCATCTGACGCGGCACGAGCCATACACATGCAGGGATGAGCTTCAGCGCTCACGGGGTGCCCCGAGTGGAACGGATTTCGGAAAGTTTGTTTTCGAGTTAACGGAAAGCGCACGTGTTGCTGGTTAGCGTCGCCAGCGCCAGGTGCGCACTTAGGTGTCATGTCTTGGTTGTGCGTGTGCAAAGAAAGTAAGGGGGTAGAAGTAGAAGCTAGGAACGACGAGTACTCGGAAGAGGCGGAGCGATAGCCCACAAGTCTTTGAACAGAGCTGTAGATTTTCATTCGCCGCACCTTGTTTTGTTGAGAATTTAATTGCTGCGGATTGGGACGTTTCAAAGCAAACAAAACAAACAAACGTCAGTAAAAGTGGAGATATTGAAGAAAGTAATGATTTGTTTATCGCTGGCAATCTTTCAATCTCTAACAAAAACTGCATCTCTCTGATCTTCAACAGGGAGTTTGTATAGGCCAAGCTCTCGATTTGGATAGTTGGGAAACCCTCCATAGGTGGAATCCGACCGCGGTTACTTGACTACTTGACGTATAATTGAAATCATTAGTAGAAGGGTAAAGGGTTATAGTTTACGGTGACCCCCCCCCTCACCCTCTTATAGCACCCTGTAGTTGAACACCTACAGCAAGGACAAACTTGAAGAAATCTTAACGGGGACCTCAACTCTGGTCCCACCAGCCAGCATGTGTGTACAAGGTAGAGAGGCCTATCCAGGAGACAGATGGGTATAACGGTCACCCAGGGCAGGTGCGTACGAAGCACAAGCCGGGCAAGCAGGCTGATGTCTGGACCCGTGCCGTGCGCCACCCCCCGCCACGGCACACGCGAATACAACTAATGACTTTGACACCAAGACAACACAGATCTTATCTCATCGCTTGGGCTACTTTTCTTCACTTGAGAGTTGTATGTAAATTCCTTCTGAGTCGTTATAAAAAAATCCTAAAACGACAATAAAAAAATATTTCAAATAATTATTCCGCGCCTCTGATGTGAAAATATTGAATTTGATGCCACTAACAAGAACAAGGCTTAAAAACCCACTCTGCATAATTTTAATATAAACTAAAAAAATCTTGTTTTGAATACTTCGTGGGATAAATTAGGACAAGACTAAAACAATGTAAAACAATTAAATTGGAACTCACACTCATCACACTCACACTCACACATACACTCACTCAGCACTCACACTCACAAGACTCAACTCACAACCTCACGACCTCAACTCCACTCCACACTCACACGTCAACTCAAACTATCACAAACAACTCACACTCACACTCACACTCACACTCACACTCACACTCACACTCACACTCACACTCACACTCACACTCACACTCACACTCGCACTCGCACTCACACTCACACTCACACTCACACTCACACTCACACTCCACTCACACTCACACTCACACTCACACTCACACTCACACTCACACTCACACTCACACTCACACTCACACTCACACACAAATATAATCTTATACACATCTTGTATTTCTGTTATTTCAATCAACGTGATTACAAAAAAATATGAGCGGCGGCCATTTCAAAGGTATGAAATTTCTATATTGTGACAAGTTTTTAGTCCAGAACGGCCCAGAACGGCTCTAAGATGCCGGTCTATCGGAGGCTGAGATCGGAATCCCGATAATTCTAGTAGTAAGTGTCAAGGTTACGGAACGTGATGGTGTCTAACTCTTCCCTAAGGTCTAGACCAGATTTGTCTCTGTTTCACGTAGACTTGCTTGACCTTTACTTGCCGGGGGCCCAGGTGGGTCCTGGCTTTGAACGACCCGCATCACCCCGCCAGCTGCCCACGGCGTCTAAGTTGTGCGGGCTTCCTTGATTACTTTGTGGGTGACTTGGATGTCTTGAAACACGTTATCTTATGTATGCAAAGGAACATTTGAAAAGTGCTCAAGCCTCGTCCATGACATACAGTAGATCACAAACAAGTATCATCATAAATGAGATGCAAGGTTGAAAAATGTAAACCCATCATTTAGGTTAATTAATACACTAGAGTTTGGACATTGGGGGGGGGGGATGCAAATCCAGCAGTTGCGAATAAAAAACCAGGAATTCATAATGGGTAGGTTCATCCGATTAATGGGATCCTCGGGGCTTGGCCCCCGAAAAAAATTCTCCTTCATCATCATCATCATCATTCATCATGGTGTTTTGGTAAAAATCTGTGCCTTTCAAAGCATGACCAGCTGTGGGGTGTTAATAGGAAAAAAATGAAAACGAGGAAATTATTGGGGGGGGCCAGATTGCGATTGGGAAGGCGCACGCCCCCTCCCCCCGAAAAACCTACTGACGCCACTCCGTGCCATTACAGTTAACTAGGAAAACGCCAAAGTCGTTGTTAGACGAGTGAGCGAGTCATGTGCTGACTACCCGGTATCATTCCCATTCGATTTCCTCCCCCTACCTAAGGCTAGATCCTGCATGGGTCTTTCTTTCCCAGCCTAGATAGAGTGGCGCATTAAGGCCTTACAGTTGACGCACCATTATACCATTTAAACTCAAAACCCTATCATTTATACCGAATATGTCTACAACTTAAATGCAAATGTTCATGGGTATACTCAACTCAACACATGGCTCGCTCACTCGTCTAACAACGACTTTGGCGTTTTCCTAGTCTATAGAAGGCGCTTTTATACCTGAAATGTGGGAGGCCCGGGTTCAAACAATGGTCGGGATAGAATTTTATTTTTTTATTTCTGGATTATTTTTGTTATTTCTGGAAAATTATAGAACATGTTTTGAAATGCATTCAATACTATGAAAAACATAACCAGTACGAAGTACGTGTAAAGATTGTAAGGTTTACTCAATCTCCCAGCGGAATTTTGGGTAGGCCAGTCTTTTGAAAAGACCAAAAATTTTTTAAGTGCATCTATTGCTGCTTTTATGAACGATTTTGTATTACGCTTTGGATGGCCGATATTTTTAAAGCTTACACTCATCTCTGACTATGCAGTGATGTATTTTGAAATGTATAGCTTCAGTATCTTTAGTTATAAGAGTCTATGACTAATGTTCTTGCCCGTCACACTACTGTTCCATGCATATTTTGGAAAACGCATTAGAATAAAATATGAAAAAAATGTGTGGCTCGTTGGTCTTGTTGTTAGCGTATCTGCTTCCAATGCAGAAGGTCCAGGGTTCGATTCCCGCTAAAGTCAGAAGTTTTTTAACTTCTGATTTGGACTTCAGTCCATCAGTTCTTGTCTTAGGAGTTTGTAAACGGTGACTTTGGAGCCGTCCTAGCAACGAAGCACATAATAAATTTCAGAGTTGTTCTGAATCGGCCTTGTTGATTCTGGCGTTGATTCGCGGGTGTTAAATAAATAAAACAAAATAAATTTTATTTAGAGTCTACCCACTCAGTTATATAACTGATTTTCAGTGGGGGACTTTAAATCAAAGCGACCAAGCCAACCCTGCAGGCCCCGACGCAATCGACGAGTGAGCGATAACCAACCAAAGATCGATATTTTTAATTGGAAATATAGCAATCAGTGGTATGGACAGTGCGAACACCCGCGAATCAACGCCAGAATCAACAAGGCCGATTCAGAACAACTCTGAAATTTATTATGTGCTTCGTTGCTAGGACGGCTCCAAAGTCACCGTTTACAAACTCCTATGACAAGAACTGATGGACTTAAGTCCAAATCAGAAGTTAAAAAACTTCTGACTTTAGCGGGAATCGAACCCTGGACCTTCTGCATTGGAAGCAGATACGCTAACCACAAGACCAACGAGCCACACTGTCGCACTGTCCATACCACTGATTGCTATATTTCCTATTAAAAATATCGATCTTTGGTTGGTTATCGCTCACTCGTCGATTGCGTCGGGGCCTGCAGGGTTGGCTTGGTCGCTTTGATTTAAAGTCCCCCACTGAAAATCAGTTATATAACTGAGTGGGTAGACTCTAAATAAAATGTATTTATTTATTTATTTAAATGGAGAAATGGGAAAACAAATAAAGAATAAAGAAACGGGGTAAATGTAAAAGAACAACATCTATTATTATTCTGCGTTTATACTATCCCTCCGTGGTCAGTGGTCTTATACCTATGCCTACAGCAACGTGTCATGTTGTTTACACCTGCCCGTTGCACACGTTCACTGATTTCGTTCCGATATCAAAGTGTAATAAAAACATGAATGGAAACAAATATAATAATACGTGGTGATTCTGATTGAGGCTCAAAGCTTATCCCCGCTATTAAACCTCATCCCGGCGGTTAGGTGGCCGGGCTGATGGGCTGGCTGTAAAGCCCTGTGGCTCGCAGTGCACGGCCACAACCCATCAATTTGGCTCGATTAGGCGACCGGAACGGATAGCCTGATAATTGGCAGGTAGCAGTGCTATCAAATTTAGTTACGAAATATGCTGAGCAGGTGATGTGGAAGATGTTTGACAAGATGCGAGTGCGACAGCTATCATCCTTTATAGAAAGAGTGAGATTTAGGTCCAGGGCACATCCGAACGTGGGGACTCAGTTACAACAGTTTGTCATAGTTGATACTTGTGTATAGGCACCGAGCGTTCATACAAGTTGTTCCAACTTGACTGAATGATCGTCTTTCCTTTGATTGCGCACTTTTCTGTGCTATTAGCTCTCGTGTCAGAGTGAATTATTTTCGATTTTACTTTGTCGTAGGACAGGGCTACAATGGATGTTGAGAACGTTGGTAGGAAATCCAGAAAGTCCTGTTACATGTTGGCTGATCATATCGAATTCCAAACACAGAAAAATATGTTATATTTCTGTTTACAGTTTTCCTGGCACACCCCATGAGAAAGAATGGCGCGACAGATGGGTCCAAACTGTGAACGGAAAGATGCAAGTTTTTCTGTAACGTAGGTAAATTTACTAATGCAAACTGTATATTAATTAGTCATAAGCCTGAACCTAGGGCGATAAAAATAGCCAAAAGGCCTAGGTCCAGACCTACCCCTATCCGTGGAAGGTCCAAAGGATGTGAACGGTCTCCATCATGACAGTTGACAGATCATGTGACGGATAGGACCTAGCTGACGAGGTCGTGTTGTTTTCATTTGCACATTCAACATGTTTTAAATCATACTCATCATCTAAGACAGACCCTACCCACCATGGACCCTACCTAATTCGATTGTCCAGCCTAGTCCTAGCCTACATTCACTGAAATTAGGGTAAGACTTAGCATTGATATTGCCCAGGAAGGCCTTGCCCCCTTACACCAAAAGTCACCAAAAACTCTGTATCATCCTTGTTAAATTATGATAACCTCGACCCCTAACCCCAAAAGTCACCAAAAACTATTTGTATCATCCTTGTTAAACGCACGTTATTCGAAGGTCAGTTCGGTTTTTATCATGAGACGTGAAGCACGCACAGCGGACCGACGTACAGAGAAGTTGTAGATATAGGGTTTCAAGTATTACAAGAAAATATACAGGCTCAACAGTTTCTGTCTCGTCTCCTGAGTATGTTATGAGCGAAGCGAACACTTCAATTTGACTTTCTGTGTTTTTGTTTGTTTTTTACTTACGTTACCCCAAGAAAAATAGCTCGGGTGTTTTGTTTTTGTTAGTTTTTTTGTCTGTTTGTTCGCTCTCTACGGGGCAAACGGCATATGCGATCTTGATGAAAATTGGAGGGGACCTTCGAAATGTCTGAACTTAGTGCTGTATTGTTTTTGGGTACAATCGAAGAAATATTTCTCATAAATATCGTACTTTTACGATTTTTTTCGATTTTAAGTGCGATATTTTCGTGATATTTGGCAAACGGCTACTCCGATATTGATGTAACATTATAGGAACGTTTAAAATCACTGAAATCATATATGTTATGATTTAAGAGACATTTGAAAAAATATTTCTGATAGAAATCGTACTTTTAAGATTTTTTCTCCGGTTTTTAATACGATATTTTCGTGATATTTGAGCTGATTTTGACCAAACGGGTGGGGCTACAACGTTCATATTTAACATTGACATAAAGATTATGGTGATGTAGTGCCTCTTGAAAGAAAAAGTTGAAAAGGCTAGTCAAAATTCATTGAAATAAAGGTTTTAATATAAGCCTTTTACAGGTGATAATGAACAAGTAATATCAAGAAACTATAGAAAAAGTAAGGAGATTCCACATAAAAACGTAATCATTGGACAGAAATATTCCAAAAAAGGCTCATCCAGCAACGCGACTGGAAAAAGCGTTCGCGAAGCGGTCTAGTTTAAAAGAATTGCGATTGGTTTGACGCCACGCATTTATTTTTTTTAGAGCCCCTATATAAGGAAGGCAGTGTGCTCGCCACAACGGTTGCGGGCAGGTGCAGAGACCAACTAACTCTAGATCAAACACTCACCTGTTTCAAACCGGCTCATCACTTGCAAGCATTACACGTGAAAAGTAAAAGATTTGAGTGAGCTGGGTTAAAAAAGCGTTCTACTTATCAAGAAAGATATTGTATAAATTAGGAAAACGCTTAAGTCCCGCCGCGTTGATGGATGAGCTTTTTTGTAAGTTTATAGTTTGCGGGAGGACCACTTTTCCTTTGCAAGTGCTTTTTGAATGCATTGTATGTGATTATTGTCAAGTTTCTATTGTTACTAAGTAACAATAATAATAATAACAATTAACAAGTCTTGTTAATTGTTATTATAAACCTAAAAATCTCATATTTAAACCTTTATTCTATAGATTCTGGCTAACTTTTTCAACATTTTCTTTCAGAAAGCAATATATCACCATAACCTTAATGTCCATGTAAAATATAAACGTTGTAGTCCCACCCGTTTGGTCAGAATCGGCCCAAATGTCTCGAAAATCTCACACTAAAAATCGGAAAAATCGGAAAAGTACGATATTTGCAAGAAATATTTCTTCGATTGTACCCAAAAAGGTGGCTGATCTAAGTTCAGTGATTTAGAACGTCCCCTCAAATTTTCATCAAGATCGCATTTGCCGTTTGCCCGATAGAGAGCGAACAAACAGACAAAAAAAAATCGAGCTAATTTTTTTTAGGGGGTCAGTGAAATTGAAGTCTTCGCTTCGCTCATCCATTAATTCATAGTAAATTCTGATAAGTCCGGCCCCATCATGTTTATACTTTGTACATAAACAAAATGCCCCAAATGATTACTCGAAAAAATAAATCGTGAGAAATGTGCCCATACACAATTTTTAATCCCAATCAAAATATTAATCTAGAAATATGTAAAAGAATTTCCAAAGGCCAAAGAGCTAATTAGACGAGGGAGCGGAGCGACTGAGGAACTCCATTCAACTCAAACTGCTCTTATTCTGTGATTCTGTACGCGTGTATTGTCTGTGTGCGTCAAAAATCAGCTGGATCGCTGAACAGATTGCGCTGAAATTTCAGGACGACGTCCTGAAGATGGAACACACAGTGGTTGGCCCACACACTAGTAAGTGTAAACACGTGACGCGGCGAAATGACCCGTTTTACACCTTTTTAAATATTTTTGGGCCGCGAAATTCTTAAATTTGAAAAATATATTATAATTATTAATTATTATTATTATTTTCATTATTATTATTATTATTATTATTATTATTATTATTATTATTATTATTATATTATTATTATTTTATTGGATGTATTTCATACAAACTCGGTTAAAACCGGAGCTAACATGTTGTACGGACTTACGTCAAGTACTTCCATGTGTACCTATTACATACATTATTACTTTTGTCTTAACTCTAACTAAAATAAGTCATTTATAAATTGTAATATTGTTTGTAGATGATGTTTTCTTTCTGCTGTGTACGGTCGTGGCCGATTTCTCGTCGCCATCCTAGCATTTGCTCTTCGGACTATGGGAAACCACGAAAACCATGTCAGGATGGAAGCTGTCTCGAAATCTCGAAGTATCATTCTTAGTTTAGAAATTTACGAACTATTCTACACGTGTTGAGTATTACTGCCTTTTGAGTCTCGATGTATACATTGGGTTGAAGATCTAGTTGTTTAATGCTTTCATGTAGCTTCTTCGGTATGATGCCGTTGGCTGATATAATGAATGGGATTGTATTTACCTTTTTCTGTTTCCACATCTTCTTGATCTCAATTGCAAGTTCACTATACTTGTCAATTTTTTTCTTCCACGTGGTCTCGACGTTATGGCACATTGGGATAGCAACGTCGATAAGGGTAGTTTCTTGTTTCTTCTTGTCAATTATTATTAAATCCGGTCTGTTGTGATGTATCGTTTGGTCTGTTATAACTGTGCGGTCGTAATATAATTTGTAATCTTTACTATCTAGTACTTTCTCTGGTTTGTATTTGTAGTAAGGTGTGTGTGTATCAATGAGGTTGTACTTGATTGCTAGTTTTTGATGAATAATGTTAGCTACTTGGTTATGTCTGTAGAGGTAATCTGTTTGACATAGTGACTTGCACCCGGATATGATGTGTTCGATTGTTTCACCCTTTGCACTACATTTTCTACATTGATCGTTTACTGTCGCATCTTGTATTATGTATTTTTTATAATTGTTCGTCGCAATCACTCTGTCTTGAATAGCCATCATAAAACCTTCTGTTTCTCCAAATAGTTCCCCGTTGTTTAACCACCTATTTGATGCTTTAATATCTACGTGACCTTTGTGTAGTTCATCATAATGTCTCTTGTGTAGGGTCTTTTCTGAGAGACGCCAAATGCCACGTTTAATTTGGATTGGATCAGTAGTTATCTGCTGGTTTTTCCTATTTAGATTTAGTGTTGTTCTCCATGTCTTCATTACTGTCTTCAAATAGTTTACAATTACTGGGTTGATTTTATATATTTGTAAAATCTGAATAAGCCATGTGTGTGGTGTTGAGTCATAAGCTTTCTTGTAGTCAATGTAGTTTACGTGAATATTCCTTTTCTTATTGTGTGCCTGGTTCATTACAGAAGAGTCGATGATGAGTTGTTCTTTACATCCCTGCGAGTTCTTACAGCATCCTTTTTGTTCCTCGGCCATGATATTGTATTCTTCGCAATGCTTATATACTTTATTTGTTATGCATGAAGTCAATATTTTATATATAGTTGGTAGACATGTAATTGGCCGATATTTACTTGGGTTCTTCGTGTCATTATCTTTCGGTTTGAGAAAGGTTACTCCTTCAGTAAAGAATTCGGGTATTTCTGTAACTCCATTTATAAACTCGTTGAGACATTTTCTAATTTGATTGTGAGTAGTATTAAATTTCTTATACCAAAAATTTTGAATATTATCATTACCTGGTGCTTTCCAGCTATGTGTAGCACTGATTGTCGACTTTAATTCATCAACAGTTATACCTTCGAATCTCATCTCATTAACATCGCTCATCCTAGCTCTTTCGTCTTGAATCCATTGTGCATCCTGGTTGTGTGCTACCGGGTTACCCCATATTCCTGCCCAAAACTCTTCTATCTCCGTCTTAGTTGGTGTTCCATTTCCTGTTATTTCTTCGGTACTAGATAGTTTTTGGTAAAACTGTTTTTCCTTTTCTTTGAACATTCGGTTTTGTTTTTTTCTAATGCTACATTCTCTATATCTTTTTAATCTCTTAGCAAGAGCACTTACTTTTTGTTTAAGTGTATCCAAATATTCGTGAATGAATTTGTTCAGTGTTTCATGTTTTGTGTGAACCTTGATTCTTAAAATATATTTTGTTAGTAGAGTACCACATTTTTAGATCGATTACCCATTTGCAATTGTTCCAATCTACCGATATCTTTCCTAAACTCATCGATTCTCCAAATTAGTCGCTGTTCCCATTTCGGAATTTTCTTCTCTTGTTTTGTCTTTGAAGAGGTAGCAGATTTTACCTTTAAGCCCAAGTATCTAATCACTGCTACAGCTGCGCAGTAAATTGCCGCATGAACGTCTGCAAATGATAGTTTGTCTTGTGTGTATGCTGATAAAATATGTGTGTTCATAATGTGTACCGCTGTCTTCATTTCCTTTGAATGCTTGGGTTTAGGTATGTATGATCTTTTGTTTGGTTCTACGTGCGCAAACTCTGACATGGCTGTTGCAAATGCTAAAGCTAGGATGTTCTTTAGATGGATAATGTCAGGTGTATTTTCTATTGCGTTATGCATATCTACCTCTTGTGTTTGATCGTCTAGTCGTTCTGGGTGTCTTGATCTTCTTGAATGGTTTGGCATTTCTAGTGGTTCTGGACGTTCTGGTAGGTCTGGTTGTTCTGGTAGGTCCGGACGTTCTGGTAGGTCTGGACGTTCTGGTATGTCTGGACGTTCTGGTTGGTCTGGAATTTCTGGTATAACTGGTAGATCTGGAAGTTGTAGCAGGTATGGCATTACAGGTAATTCTGGAAGTTCTAGTAGTTCTGGTATCAACTGGTCTTCTTCTTCGCTGTCCTCTGTCGATGTAGCGCCGTAATCATCTTGATGTGCTTGTAGTTCGTCTTTCACTTCGCGTCTTATTCTAGTTAATATAGTTAATAAAATTATTATTTTTATTATTATTATTATTATTATTATTATTATTATTATTATTATTATTATTATTATTATTATTATTATTTTTTTTTTAATTGGATGTATTTTATACAAACTCGGTCAAAACCGGAGCTAACATGTTGTACGGACTTACGTCAAGTACTTCCATGTGTATCTATATTACATACGTACATTATTACTTTGTCTTAACTCTAACTAAAATAAGTCATTTATAATATAGTTTGTAGATAAGTTTTCTTTCTGCTGTGTACGGTCGTGGCCGATTTCTCGTCGCCATCCTAGCATTTGCTCTTCGGACTATGGGAAACCACGAAAACCATGTCAGGATGGAAGCTGTCTCGGAATCTCGAAGTATCATTCTTAGTTTAGAAATTTACGAACTATTCTACACGTGTTGAGTATTACTGCCTTTTGAGTCTCGGTGTAAACATTGGGTGGAAGATCTAGTTGTTTAATGCTTTCATGTAGCTTCTTCGGTATGATGCCATTAGCCGATATCACGTATGGGATTGTATTTACCTTTTTCTGTTTCCACATCTTCTTGATCTCAATTGCAAGTTCACTATACTTGTCAATTTTTTTCTTCCATGTAGTCTCGACGTTATGGCACATTGGGACAGCAACGTCAATAAGGGTAGTTTCTTGTTTCTTCTTGTCAATTATAATTATATCCGGTCTGTTGTGATGTATAGTTTGGTCTGTTATAACTGTGCGGTCGTAATATAATTTGAAATCTTTGCTATCTAGTACTTTCTCCGGTTTGTATTTGTAGTAAGGTGTGTGTGTATCAATGAGGTTGTACTTGATTGCTAGTTTTTGGTGAATAATGTTAGCTACTTGGTTATGTCTGTAGAGGTAATCCGTTTGACATAGTGACTGGCACCCGGATATGATGTGTTCGATTGTTTCACCCCTTACACTACATTTTCTACATTGATCGTTTACTGTCGCATCTTGTATAATGTATTTTTTATAATTTTTCGTTGCAATCACTCTGTCTTGAATAGCAAGCATAAAACCTTCTGTTTCTCCAAATAGTTCCCCGTTGTTTAACCACCTATTTGATGCTTTAATATCTACGTGACCTTTATGTAGTTCATCATAATGTCTCTTGTGTAGGGTCTTTTCTGAGAGACGTAACTCTTTTAAAGCGTCAGTTATGAGTTTCCCTTGTAGATTGACATTTTCGTTTGCTAGATTGAGTGGAGTTAATGATTTGTCAGCTAGCACCACAGCCCTATGCAGTGTTGATTGGTTGCTCTTTGTAAAAAAATATTTTCTTAAAATGTCTAGTTGTTTATAATATAAGTTGTTCAGATCAATTAGGCCTCGTCCTCCTTGTTCTCTTGGAAGTGTCAATCTCTCTATTGCTGATTTAGGATGATGCATTCTGTGTTTAGTAAGTGTAGTACGAGTTAATATTTCCAGCGCGTGGATGTCTGTCTGTGTCCATTTAATGATTCCGAATGAATATGTCAGTACTGGTATAGCATATGTATTTATTGCTGTGATCTTGCTTTTACCGTTTAGTTGCGTCTTGAGGATAGATTTTAGTCGCTTCTTGTATGTATCTATCAATTTTTCTTTCATTACTTTATGTTCAATTCTGGCAGCTTGTGAGAATCCTAAATATTTGTATACATCGTTATCATCCATTACTCCAATCCTATTTCCATCATCTAGCTGGAACTCTTCTGCCTGCGTAACCTTACCCTTTTCTTTTTTTTTATTATTATTATTATTATTATTTATATTATTATTATTATTATTATTATTATTATTATTATTATTATTATTTTATTGGATGTATTTCATACAAACTCGGTTAAAACCGGAGCTTACATGTTGTACGGACTTACGTCAAGTACTTCCATGTGTACCTATTACATACATTAATACTTTGTTTTAACTCTAACTAAAATAAGTCAATTATAAATTGTAATATTGTTTGTAGATGATGTTTTCTTTCTGCTGTGTACGGTCGTGGCCGATTTCTCGTCGCCATCCTAGCATTTGCTCTTCGGACTATGGGAAACCACGAAAACCATGTCAGGATGGAAGCTGTCTCGGAATCTCGAAGTATCATTCATAGTTTAGAAATTTACGAACTATTCTACACGTGTTGAGTATTACTGCCTTTTGAGTCTCGATGTAAACATTGGGTTGAAGATCTAGTTGTTTAATGCTTTCATGTAGCTTCTTCTTCTTCTTCTTCTTCTTCTTCTTCTTCTTCTTCTTCTTCTTCTTCTTCTTCTTCTTCTTCTTCTTCTTCTTCTTCTTCTTCTTCTTCTTCTTCTTCTTCTTATTATTATTATTATTATTATTATTATTATTATTATTATTATTATTATTATTATTATTATTATTATTATTATTATTATTATTATTATTATTGGATGAGCGTAGCGAGCGAAGCGAAGATTCCATTCTACTACACTGGAGAAAAAAATCCTGAATTTTTTTTTTTTCTTTTTTTTCTTTTAGTATTTTTGTGTGTCTGTTAACACGATTCCGGCTAAACCGATACTCCAATTGCGATGAAATATTATGGAGACCTTTGAAATCTCTGAACTTAGAACTGCCACGTTTTTAAACGCAATCAGGAAATTTTTTCTTATAAAAAACGCAATTTTACGATTTTTTTCCATTTTTAAAAAATTTCTTCAACTTATAACACCTACATGCTTTATCCGATTGTAATGATTTTTTCACAGAACCTTAATTTTATGAATTAAGATATTCTTGTGAAATTTGAGCGTAATCGAAAAATTATTTCTCATGAAAATCGAATTTTTACGGGTTTTTTCTTTTTTAAAACAATTCTTTGACTTATAACACCTACATGCTTTATCCTATTGTAATAATTTTTTCACAGAACCTTAATTTCATGAATTAATATACTCGAGTTAAATTTGAGCGCAATTGATTAATTATTTCTTATGAAAATTGCAATTTTACGATTTTTTTCTTTTTTAAAAATAACGATTACGAAATTAAGTTAATTTTTTTTAAATTTAATTTAATTTAAAAAAATCTTCGACTTAGTAATGATTTTTTCACAGAACGACAGAAAATCCGCGTAACACATGGCAGCTCAATGCACCAATTACGCTCATCCAACAACGCGGCGGGACTTAAGCGTTTTCCTAGTGAATATAAGTTTTATAAGCATAAACCCGGACAGTTATTGCTAATAGCAGTTATTATTATTATTATTATTTTTATTATTATTATTATTATTATTATTATTATTATTATTATTATTATTATTATTATATTTATTGATTCAATAAGCAAATTGTCGAAAAAGTTTGCCCCGACTGGGGTTCGAACCCAGAACCTCCGGCTTAACGTGCCATAGCTCTACCAATTAAGCTACCGGGACCACAGAACAAACCTTTTCAATAACTATGTCCTTAAAGCGGGCTTATGCTTAAAAACCATATATTCATTATTATTATTATTATTATTATTATTATTATATTATTATTATTATTATTATTATTATTATTATTATTATTATTATTAGAGAAATCAATTTTTTTACGAGTCATTTCGCTGTGTTCCTTTGATGACTCGTAAAATATTTGATTTCTATAATATTTCAGGCTGTGAAAGCATCAAGCAAGAAATTATTATTATTATTATTATTATTATTATTATTATTATTATTATTATTATTTTTTATTATTATTATTATTATTATTACACACAATTTGTATACAATTTTTTCAACATCGTTGAAATCCTTCCGGCTGGCTGGCTAGCTGGGTGGGTGACTTGTGGGTTAATTCTGGCGGAAAGTTATAAGAGTCTACAGAGAATACGGTACATCTTAGAACTATGAAACTTGGACCACACTTAGATGTACCTCAGACACAGTGCCTTTTATTTTCAAAACCAAAATCGGGTAATAGGGACAGGAGAAAATCAAAATTTTGGATGATAATCAAGACATAATTACTAAGGCGTGGTAATTTGTACAAACTTGAAATTACACATGCTCTTAATTATTATAAACATCTACACTCCAAAACGCTAGGGGCTAAATTTGGGGGGACCGTGGGCCGAAAAATGTCAAAAAACAACTCTGAACTTAAAAAATTTAATCGGTTAAAGAAAACGTTACAAATGTGAAGTTTCAAACGTAGAATACACTTTGTGTCCGTATACATCAAAGCAGCGAGAAACAGAGAGAGAGAGAGAAACATAGAGATTAATTGATTGATTTATTAAGGTTTTTATTGTAAGAGAGAGAGAGAGAGAGAGAGAGGGGGGAAGGTGAACAAAAGTCAGAAATCCGACACTATGAGCGGTGTCCAAGTCCAACTTTAAACAAACTGCTAATATCTGACACAGCTACCCACTTTTGAAAGAATCGACTCCTTGAAAAAAAATTATCATTCAAAGTCCATCATTCACGCCTTGATAGGAAACAAACAGCAAAAAGATGTAATGTAATATCCCCCACAAATCCCCCCAAAAGAGGCAGCCATAGCTCTCCTTCAAAGGTTTTCGGCTGTGAATGCTGTGAGAAGTTTCGCCTCATTTCGCCTGTTGACGAGCGCCAAGCCAACCATATTATTCGTTGTAAAAAAGTTAATTTTTTAAACTCAAAATCATAAAAAAAACTCGCTTGACCATCGACTTCTTAAATTAACCAAATTTTGATTTTGACGAAACTTGAGAACAATCACCTACAATGCGTTCAAAAATCAAATCTTCGTGTCTCCAGATATTTTACAATCCATTAATTAGTATAACCATAACAATTAATACTACTTTATAACAAATATCCTAATTTAACAAAAATTATTTTGCAATGGGACTTGAAAAAGTAAAGAGATCCCACGCATACTAAAAACTTACAAAAAAGCTCGACCTCATCTCATCCTCATCCAGACCTATCAAGAGAGCTAGGACCACGCGACCAACAAACGGCGTGACCAAAGTTTATGCTCATTTGAACAATAATTGTAGGCGCTCGCACCGATCGGCCCCGCGTCATTTGCTCGTCGACATGAAAGCTAGGTAGTACAAGAAGAAGAAGAAGAAGAAGAAGAAGAAGAAGAAGAAGAAGAAGAAGAAGAAGAAGAAGAAGAAGAAGAAGAAGAAGAAGATCAAGAAATTGCAAATTTTTGGATGAGCGTAGTGAGCGAAGCGAGTGAAGCGAAAACTTCAATTTCACTGACCCCCCAAAAAAATTAGCTCGGGTGTTTTTTGTTTGTTTGTTTGTTTTTGTTTTTTTTTTTTGTATTTTTGTCTGTTTGTTCGCTCTCTACCGGGCAAACGGCATATGCGATCTTGATGAAAATTTGACAGGACCTTCGAAATCTCTGAACTTAGACTTGCCACGTTTTTGGGTACAATCGAAGAAATATTTCTCATGAATATCGTACTTTTACGATTTTTTTTTATTTTTAGTGCGATATTTTCGTGATATTTGGGCCGATTCTGACCAAACGGGTGGGGCTACAACGTTCATATTATACATGAACATTAAGATTATGGTGATGTAGTACATTTTGAAGAAAAAATAGAAACAATTAGCCAGAATCTATAGAAATAAATCCAAGAAATATAAGTTTTTTGATTTTATGTGCGATATTTTCGTGCCATTTGGGCCAATTCTGACCAAACGGGTGGGGCTACAACGTTCATATTATACATAGACATTAAGGTTATTGTGATGTAGTACCTTTTGAAAGAAAAAGTTGAAAAAGTTAGCCAGAATCCATAGAAATAAAGCTTTTAATATAAGTTTTTTACGGTAAATAATACCAATTGACAAGAAACAATAGAAACTTGACAACAATCACCTACAATGGGTAGGCAACAAAACAAAGCACTTGCAAAAGTAGAGATATCCCACGCAAACTAAAAACTTTAAAAAGCTCATCCATCAACGCGACGGTACTTTAGCGTTTTCCTAGTATAATAAAATACGGTAGGGTACACTAGAAAATATTTTTTTTAAATATCTGCTATACATTTTTAGATATTTGTATCCCTACGAAACGCATTAGATGTTTTTTTTCATGAAGGTCGTCGATGAACAGATGAAAAGCCTATCTCTGGATGCCGTGCACACCTGGGCTCGTAACTGTGGGCTTTACATGATGCGGGTGACCGGACACTGTTGCCCTTGACTTTCAACTGACAAATACATTAACCTTTACCTACCTAAATACGACTAAATACGACGAATTTAAATACGACATATAATTGGATGAGCAAAGCGAAGACTTCACTTTCACTGACCCCTCAAAATATTTAACTCCAATGTTTTTTTGTTTTTTTCGGTTTTTTTTTTCGTTTTTTTGTCTGTCTGTTTGTTCGCGCTCTACCGGGCAAACGGCTTATGCGATCTTGATGAAAATTGGAGGGGACCTTCTTAATCTCTAAACTTAGACTTGCCACGTTTTTAGGTACAATCGAAGAAATATTTCTCATGATTATCGTACTTTTACGATTTTTTCGATTTTTAATGCGATATTTTCGTGATACTTGGTCCGAGTCTAAGTCAAAACGGCTAATCCGATCTTGATGAAACTATATGGGAACGTTTGAAACCCACTAAAGTTAGATATAATGTGTTTTTAAAGGCAATCGAAAAGATATTTCTAATGAATATCGTACTTTTACGATTTTTTTTCGATTTGAAGTGCGATATTTTCGTGACATTTGGGCCGATTCTGACAAAAAGGGGTTTGGGGCTACAACGTTCATATTTTACATGGACATTAAGGTTATGGTGATGTATTGCTTTCTGAAAGAAAAAGTTGAAAAAGTTAGCCAGAATATATAGAATAAAGATTTTAATATTAGTTTTTTTAGGTTCACAATAACAATTTACAAGTAACAATAGAAACTTGACAACAATCACCTACAATGCATTTAAAAAGCACTTGCAAAGGAAAAGTGGTCCTACGTAAACTAAAAACTTATAAAAAAGTTCATCCATCAACGCGGCGGGACTTAAGCGTTTTCTTAGTAAAATAAAGTATAAGAGCAGGGCCCTGACAGCCAAGGTCTCGGGTTCAATCCCCGGTGGAGGTACATTTTCTACACATTACGGAAATAATCACGCAATATAAGAGGTATAGAAACAAGTATATAATATACTATTCAACGTTTCAAAAGACTCTGGATGTGTAGTAACGACTATATGACGTATGAACGTTACCAAAATGCGTTCTGACTATACGTGACATCTGCATATTTGTGTTGGTGTACTGCGTAGACACGACTTAGTGGATGGTTGTAATGGCTAATTACAACATTACATAAGCACAGTTATAGACGGATATCAATTAGTCAATGATATTAGATACTCATATAATATAATATAATAAACACAAAATAACACATTGGCATATTCCCGCAACGACCCATATTTTAATTCTCAACTTCAAGTACTTTGCAGTCACTTACAGAATAATATGGTGGTTATAGCTTGTTTACTGCAGCTCGACACGATTATGCATGCAATTTGTTTGAAAATAGTAACACATAATGGGCCAGGGTGGCAAATTGTGAATGTTTGAAGTTTACATTGGGGTAGGGGTAGTCTCAACCCCTCGCCTCTCCAATTCCATAAGAAAGGTTGTTGTCATCGTCCAAATGTTTTACACTAGGAAAACGCTAAAGTCTCACCGCGTTGATGGATGAGCTTTTTAAAGTATTTAGTTTGCGTGGGATATCTTTACTTTTGCAAGTGCTTTGTTTTGTTGCCTACGCATTGTAGGGGATTGTTGTCAAGTTTCTATTGTTTCTTGTAAATTGGTATTATTTACCGTAAAAAACTTATATTAAAAGCTTTATTTCTATGGATTCTGTCTAACTTTTTCAACTTTTTCCTTCAAAAGGTACTACATCACCATAACTTTAATGTCTATTCTATCTAAAAAATCGAAAAAAATCGTAAAAGTACGATATTCATGAGAAATATTTCTTCGATTGTACCCAAACAATGGCAAGTCTAAGTTCAGAGATTTCGAATGTCCTGTCAAATTTTCATCAAGATCGCATATGCCGTTTGCCCGGTAGAGAGCGAACAAACAGACAAAAATACAAAAAAAAAAACAAAAAAAAACAAAAACACCCGAGCTAAATTTTTTGGGGGGTCAGTGAAATTGAAGTCTTCGCTTCGCTCATCCAATAACGGAGCATCAGAGTTTCCTACACAAGTGCACTTTTGAATTTCTTTTTTAATACATTCGCGAGGCACATGGGTATAGAACGTTCATAAATGTGAAAGAGTAACGTACCACTTTCCAATTCCACATCACTTTACTTGTTGCATGTGCATTAACATTGTAATAATTTGACAATGTATTTTATGCGATAGTGATAATTTTGATATGACATGAAAATCGGAGTGTCATAGCAGTCATAGTAGTCTTACTTTTAAGATCCCTTTACGTGCTGTGTTCGTGTGCATAAATTTATGCAACATACATCCCTATAGTCATGTTGAATGCAGTGCATGAATAGTTACAAAATAATTCCCCTACTTTCCCTGGACTTGTTGAATGTACATGAAATTGTGCGAAACTGCACCACACTTTCCAGACCCCTACACTTATAGAATGTGCATGATATTGATCTAAAAAGCATCATACTTACCTGAAGTCCCGTGCACGCTTATTGACTGTGCTTGAAGTTTTTCGAAAGAGCGCCATACCGGTATACCTATCGACGTTCCCACCCCTTTCACTTTTTGAAAGTGCTTAAATTGGTGTGTAAAGCACTACAAATTCATTAAATAAATTTAAATTTACCGTGGGAAACCCCATTGCCCAGAATGCATATTGCATGGCATGCCCGTCTTCAGGTGTGGGTGTCGCCTATATATATATTGGAGTGGGTGTGGAAGTGGGTGTGATGGGATGTCCGAGGGCTGCAGGTGTAAAGAGGACTCAATCCCTTGCATTCGACTGGGGAAAACCTCAGTCAGGGTTGCCTGTCTCGACGGGATTTGAAACAGGTACCTCCCAGAGCCAATTCACTGTCGGTGTCGACGTGTCGTGCACAAACTTAGTTTTGTAGACCTTGCGTGCTGCAGTTCGTTCAAAGGAGCACCATACTGCCCAAATTCATACTCTCCTTCGAAATGGCACCTGTATTTGTTCGAAATGGCACCTAACTCCATATCCAAACAATTGTTCAAAGTACTTAAATAAGTGTGTGAAATACTATATCCAACCAATTACAAAAGTTTGTAAAAAAAAAAAAAAAAAACGGCAGCCAAGCTCTCCTTCAAAAGTCTTCGGCTGTGAATTGCTTGTGGATATAGAATTTTGAGCCAAGCTTTTTATTCTTTCTCCCTAGTTTCGCTTTGAAAATAAGTAAGATCATTTCGCCTGTTGACGAGCGCCAAGCCAACGATTTTTGTGGTATAAAAGTAAAATTTTTAAACTCGAAATCATAAAAAAAAATAGCTTGGCCATTGAATTTGGTTCATGGCCAAGAATTTATTTTATGATTTCGAGTTTAAAAATTTTACTTTTTTACCACAAATATCGTTGGCTTGGCGCTCGTCAACAGGCGAAATGATCTTACTTATTTTCAAAGCGAAACAATGGGGAAAGAATGCAAAGCTTGGCTCAACTTCTATATCTCACAGCATTCACAGCCGAAGACTTTGGAAGGAGAGCTTGGCTGCCGTTTTTTTTTTTTTCTAATTTTTGTATTTGGTTGGTTATTACATCTTTTTGTTGTTCGTTTGCTATCATGGTGTTAATGATGGACTTTAAATGATTAAATTCGTTAAGTTCAAAGTTGTTTTTTGACATTTTTGGGCCCACGGCCCTCCCATAGATACCTCTTGTGTTTTAAGCACTAGATATTTAAAATGGTTAAAGGGGCTAAAAACCCCAAAAATTATTTTTTACCACGTGATATATAGCACAATACTCCACTTAAATGACCGTTTAAAAAATTATATCTTGTAACTGTGATTTAACACGAATTTTTTAATTTTTTTGATCCAGAAATTGCCGAAAATTGGTGTTTTGGAAAATTTCCTAAATCGGCTTTAACATGCTTCTTTTTTGGTCCACACTAGAGCATAGTACCAATCTTAAATGCCCCTTTATAGCATCGTGTCTTGAAACTGTGCCCAAATATACCCCTCAAACACGCAAAAATATGCATTCCAAATCACACCCCATCTTGGTAATCAGCATATTTTTGACCGAACTACTTGCCCAAATTACAAAAAAATATAGAGAATTTACAAAAAAGGATGTCGAGTACGTCAATAATGGCCAATATTTTTTGGATCAAAAACCTCCTAGGTCACGGGGCTAAAGATCGTCCCATGTTATTTCTTATGGGAGATTTTTGCCGATGGGACCTAGCTCGAAAATGTCATGTTTTGAATTTTTTTGGGAGGGGCATGGTGGCCCCAAAAATTTTTCTGTTAATTGCTTAATTCATTCTAGTTTGCCTGAATGAAATATATTTTTTGAGTTTAGCGGTTAAATACCCCTTTAAGAGCATGTTTAATTTCAAGCTTGTACAAATTACTACACCTGAGTAAATAAAGCGTTTTGATTTTGCTTTGATTTTCCCCGGTCCCAATTGGGCCCGGGTTTTTGGGAATAGAGGTACATCTGAGTGCGGCCCAAGTTTCAAAGTTCTAAGTGAACCGTTTTTCTCAGTATAGCGTATTATTCATAAAAGTACGGAATTACCTACTTTTGATAATTTTGATTTTCTCCGGTACCCGTTACCCAATTTTGCTTTCCATAATCAAAAGTGATTAAAGAAAGAGAGATATCAAAATGTTTCACGTTTGAAACATCTCAGTTGTAGAGTTTTCTTTGAAGATTTATTTCTTAAAGTTAGATATGTTTTATGTCATTTTTGGGCCCATGGTCCTCCCCAAATTTAGCCCCTTGTGTTTTGGGGCGTAAGAAAATTTATAATGGTTAATAGCAAGTTAATTTCAAGTTTGTACAAATTACCACGCCTTGGGAATCACGCGTTTTGATTATCATCCAAATTTTTTATTTTCTCCCGGGCCCTGTACCCGATTTTGTTTTTAAAGCAAACGTCACTGCGTCTGAAGTACATCTATAAGTGTGGTCCAAGTTTCAAATTTCTAAGATTTACCGTTTTCTCTGTAGGTTAAATTAATCTCCGCGGAGAACTAGCTAGCCAGCCACCCACCCACCCAGCCACCAGCCAGCCCAAAGGAATTTGACAATGTTGAGAGCCTTTTTTTTAACAGAACGAGTTGTCGGATAGGTTTATTTTTTTGGTATGTCATGACCACATACCCCGGTCATATACCGAGTTTTCAAGATTGTAACTCTTTCGGGGCGGCGTGTGCAGATAGCTGAAAACCCCCCAACTCTGGTAGCTGTATATAGGGCTGGAGTTCGTGTCGCCTAAGCAGTCGCATGCGCTTGTCTGCTGGGCGACGACCTTCGCCCTAGATACTAGACCGCTTCGCGAACGCTTTTTCCAGTCGCGTTGCTGGATGAGCTTGTTTTGGAATATTTCTGTCCAATGATTACGTTTTTATGTGGAATCTCCTTACTTTTTCTATAGTTTCTTGATATTACTTGTTCATTATCACCTGTAAAAGGCTTTACATTAAAACCTTTATTTCAGTGAATGTTGACTAACTTTTTCAACTTTTTCTCTCAAGGGGCACTACATCACCATAATCTTTTTATGTCAATGTAAAATATGAACGTTGTAGCCCAACCCGTTTGGTCAAAATCAGCTCAAATATCACGAAAATATCGTATTAAAAACCGGAGAAAAAATCTTAAAAGTACGATTTCTATCAGAAATATTTTTTCAAATGTCTCTTAAATCATAACATATATGATTTCAGTGATTTTAAACGTTCCTATACACTCAAAATGAAAAAGGTCGAAAGGGGTCGATCATGGGGTCGATAGGGGTAAGTACGGGTTGAAAATTCTACCCAAGGGTATAAGTTGGTTCGAATGGGGTAAGAAAGGGTAACTAAGGGGTCGAAAATGTTCCTCAGACGGCGAATTTCCTAAAAAGGTATAATATTGAAAACCCAAAACAACCAAGAACTATACCTGTAGGGGTAGATAATTTGGGAAATACCCCTAACATGACAAAAATCTTCCCGTGGAGGTATATTTATCGACCTCTAAGTGGAGATATTCGACGAGAATCGGATTAAATACACGCCCTCGAAAGCCTTAATAATAGAAACCCCTGAAAAGTTAAAAACCTGCCAATAGAGTTCGAAATTTGAACTCTCAAAAGGGAATTAATGAATTCAAATGGAGATAATATTAAACCAGTAGAGGAATAAAATTATTCTCCAAGGGGTAGAATAATATACCTTTAAGAGTCGTTGGATATCACTTTGCGGGGCGAACAAATACGACCTCTGAGAGGTGAAAACTCAACCCTCCTTGGTCGAAATAAAATACCTCATAGGTTGATTACTAACTAACTGCGGCATAATAATCACATCTTGAGGTTATCATGTTCGACTCCTAGGGGGAAAAATATATATCTTTAAAGGGTAATAGGGTACCACTTTGCGGGCCGAACTAATAACACCTCTGAGAGGTGAAAACTCAACCCTCTCTGGTCGAAATATATACCTCATAGGTTGATTACTAACTAACTGCAGGCATAATAATCACATCGTTAGGTGTATCTGTTCGTCTCCTAGGGGAAAAATATATACCTTTAAGGGTAGATAGATATCACTCTGCGGGCCGAACTAATAACCCTTTGAGATGGGAAAACTCAACCGTCTCTGGTCGAAAAAAATACCTCATAGGTTATTACTAAAATAACTGCGGGCATAATAATCACATCGTGAGGGGTATCTGTTCGACTCCTAGGGGAAAAATAATATACCTTTAAGGGTCGATAGATACCACTTTGCGGGCCGAACTAATAACACCTCTGAGAGGTGAAAACTCAACCGTCTCTGGTCGAAATATATACCTCATAGGTTGATTACTAACTAACTGCGGGCATAATAATCACATGGTGAGGTGTATCTGTTCGTCTACTAGGGGAAGAATAATATACCTTTAAGGGTAGATAGATATCACTCTGCGGGTCGAACTAATAACACCTCTGAGAGGTGAAAACTCAAACCGTCTCTGGTCGAATATAAACCTCATATAGGTTGATTACTAACTAACTGCGGGGATAATAATCACATCTTGAGGTGTATCTGTTCGTCTCCTAGGGGGAAAAATAATATACCTCTAAGGGTAGATAGATATCACTCTGCGGGTCGAACTAATAAAACCTTTGAGATGGGAAACTCACCGTCTCTGGTCGAAATATATACCTCCCAAGGTCAATTACTAACTAAATGCAGGCTAATAATCACATCTTGAGGTGTATCACTACAGACGCGCTTCAGTTAATAGTGTCTTGGTGTATTGGGTTTATGACAGGACAGTGTATACTCTTTCTCCAGGGTCCCAGGTTCGAGCCTCGCTGAGTTCCGATATTTTAACATTATGAAATTAATATGTAATATTAATCATTCTCTACTGGCTTTTCAATGATGCATGTCTTTCTTACAGGAACATTCATCATCACTGTTTAATTACTAAAGAAATAAATTGTAAGGTTCCATTAATCTCACTACAGAGCAGAAATTTCAACCCTTACGGGTCGATAATAATCACTTAAAGGCCCTTTATTTAGAACCTATAGGTGACATAACCCCACTTTAGAGTGGGCTTAATCTACCCTTACGAGTGCATTTATTCGCCTTATAGCGGTCGATTATTATACCCTGTTTTCGAAGGGGTCGAATGGTCGACCCTCTAAAAACAGGGGTCGAACAGGTGATATCCCCCTAGGGGTTGAATTTTCTACCTTTTCGGTTTTGAGTGTAATGTTACATCAATATCGGAGTAGCCGTTTGAAAAATATCACGAAAATATCGCATTTAAAATCGAAAAAAAACGTAAAAGTACGATATTTATGAGAAATATTTCTTCGATTGTACCCAAAAACAATACAGCACTAAGTTCAGACATTTCGAAGGTCCCCTCCAATTTTCATCAAGATCGCATATGCCGTTTGCCCGGTAGAGAGCGAACAAACAGACAAAAAAACTAACAAAAACAAAACACCCGAGCTATTTTTCTTGGGGTAACGTAAGTAAAAAACAAACAAAAAAACACAAAGTCAAATTGAAGTGTTTGCTTTGCTCATCAAACCACACTTTCCGCCACCCTAGATTTGTTGGATTTGCTTGAGTTCGTTCAATAGAGCACCACACTTCCCATATACATACTCTTGTTGAATGCGCACGTATTTGTTCGAAATGGCACTTCTTTCCATACCCCAACACTTGTACAATGTGCTTAAATAAATAAGTGTGAGTGTGAAATACGTTATATACCAGACTTACCACAACCCTAGATTTGTTAGATTTGCTTGAGTTCGTTCAATAGAGCACCACACTTCCCAACACATACTCTTGTTGAATGTGCGTGTATTGTTTCGAAATGTCACCTCTTTCCATACCCCAACACTTGTACAATGTGCTTAAATAAGTGTAAAGTGTGAAATACTGCATACCAGACTTACCACAACCCTAGATTTGTTAGATTTGCTTCAGCTCGTTCAATAGAGCACCACACTTCCCATGTATACTCTTGTTAAATGCGCGTGTATTTGTTCGAAATGGCACCTCTTTCCATACCCCAACACTTGTACAATGTGCTTAAATAAGTCTGAAGTGTGAAATACTATATCCATGGCGACGATCGTTCGCCCGCAGCCAATCGCGAACACGACGCCCCGAAAGATTTACAATCTTGAAACTCGGTATATGGCCTGATATGTGGTCCATGACCTCAAAAAAAAATCATCCCGATCCGATAACCTGTTCTGTGTGAAATCCTTCCGGCTGGCTGGCTATAGCTTTCTGGCTGGCTAGCTGGTTGGGGAGTTAATTCTTCGAGGAGAATGAGGAGCCTACAGAGAAAACGGTATATCTTAGAACTATGAAACTTGGACCACAATTAGATGTACCTCTGACGCAGTGCCTTTTTCTTTTAAAACCAAAATCGGGTAACCGGGACCGTAGAAAATCAATATTTTGGATAATAATCAAAACACACAATAACCAAAATCATTATAAATATCTATCGTCCAAAACACAAGGGACTAAATTTGGGGGGACCGTGGGCTCCAAAAATGTCAAAATTCAACACCAATCTTAAAAAATCGATAATCATACGAAGAAAACGCTACAACTGAGAAGTTTCAAACGTGGAATACACTTGGTGTCGGTATACTTCGAAGCAGTGAGATGAGGTAGAGACAGAGTGAGGAAGTTAACCACTGCGCACAACTCAACAGAAGTCAGAAATTCAACACTATGAGCTGTGCATTTAAAGCCCATCATTCACGCCTTGATAGGAAACAAACTGCAAAAAGATGTAATATCCCCCACAAACACAAAATTTTGTAAAAAAAAAAAAAAAAAAATATGCCAGCCAAGCTCTCCTTCAAAAGTCTTCGGCTGTGAATGCTGTGAGATATATACGAGATATATATGTTGAGCCAGCTTTTCATTCTTTCTCCCTAGTTTCGCATTGAAAAGAAGTAAGATCATTTCGCCTGTTGACGAGCGACAACGCCAATCCAACCATTTTCGTGGTAAAAAAGTAAAATTTGAAAACTCGAAATCATAAAAAATTGCTTGGCCTTTGACTTTTTAGAGTTCTCGTAATGAACCAAATTCAATGGCAAAGCATTTTTTTTAATGTTTTCGAGTTTTTAAAATTTTACTTTTTTACCACGAAAATGGTTGTCTTACCGCTCGTCAACAGGCGAAAATATGATCTTACTTCTTTTCAATGCGAAACTAGGGAGAAAGAATGAAAAGCTTGGCTCATCTTCTATATCTCACAAGCATTCACAGCCGAAGACATTTGAAGGAGAGTTTGGCTGCCGTTTTTTTTTTTTTTTTTTTTTACAAATTTCTGTATTTGTGGGGTGCCAACTTACCACAACCCTAGATTTGTTATATTTGCTTGCGTTCGTTCAAAAGAGCACCACACTTTCCATATACACGTATACTCTTGTTGAATGCGCATGTATTTGTTCCAAATGTCACCTGTCTCCATACCCCAACACTTGTACAACGTGCTTAAATAAGTGTGAAGTGTGAAATACTATAATAACACACTTTCCATACATGGGCGCCGGTGTAGCGGGGACCAGATACCCCCGGGATGGGATACCCCCCGGTACCCAGCTCTAGGATGGGATACCCCCCCGTTATCCTAGCCATAGGGCTGGAGTACCCCACACAGGGATAGGAATACCCCCCACGATATACTTTGTTATTAGACGAAATGGGGTACTTGGTCCCTAGGGTGGATACCCCCACGATATAACGTTTTTAAAGACATAAGGGGTACTTGGCCCCTAGGGCTAGGATACCCCCTCGATATTTACGTATATTACGACCAAAGGGGGTACTTGTCCCTAGGGAGGGGTTTACCCCCCACTATATACGTGTATAAAGCCCCCCAAAGGGGGTATTTTGGGTCCCTAGGGATGGATACCCCCATGATATAACGTGTAAAAAGACGAAAAGGGGTACTTGGTCTCTAGGGATGGAATCCCCCCACGATATAACGTGTTGTAAAGACTTGATTATATTAACTTTTTTAATCAATGTGAACGCACAGACGCGCAGGTTATGTTTTTTTATTGTAAGATAAATGGTTTTTTTGGGAATTTTTGAATTGAAATCCATGTTGAAGATTTCCCATTTATGTTATTATGTCTCGCAATGGATATTTAAGCTTATTTTTTCCCACTGGGTGCAAATATCATATAAAAGTACTTTATTAACATCCATGCAAAATTAAGTAATGATATTGCCAACCATATAGCAGAAATCATCAACACCTGAGTGCGTTTATTTGAGTATTAAGCCTTTTATTTATTTTGTATAAATTTTATTTAATGTGAATTTCAATTGAATTATTTGCTTGGCATTTTTTCTAGATTTTAATTTATTTTAGTTGAGAAAGGTTTGGCTGTTTATTTACAAAATTTTTTGTGTTTGTGGCATTTATTTATTTTTTAAATATAATTTTCCTATATAGTTTTATTTTTAGATCAAAAACCCATTTTTATAAATTATAGATATTGTAGATTCTTCTCTCAACAATACATGAAGGTAATGTACAAGTGTTTCAAGTAATGTAGTAGCTTCAAAAGCAACGTCATTGTGTAGATCTTGATACCGTAGTATTTTAATCATTCGTTGTAAAATTATTTAAATAATCGAAAAAGGACGCTTTTAATTTACTTTTGAATCATGTGGAGATGTGATTATTTATTTTGTCTTTTGATGATTAATTGAGCGAGCGTAGCGAGCGTCTCCACTTGACTCTTACGGCTCGAATGTCTGTTTTTTTTTTTTTTTTTTTTTTTCTGTTACTGCTTCGGTACAGGTCGCACCGTTTCTCTGATCGACCTGAAATTTTGCACACATATACATCCCACCTATGCGGGTTGCTGGGATAGTTTTTGAACAAAATCCGATCGTTGGTTATTAAAAAAATAAAAAAATAAAAAAATGTTTCGAACGTTATGGAATTTTGCAGGGTTAATAAGTACAACATTCTCTTCTATTCTACAAATTTTCAGCTAAAATGGTCAAACCTTAAAGACTTATTTGGGATGTAACATGGGAATGTCGTACTCGGGTCGTATTGCACGTACCGGTGCTCGCTCAACAACGCGACGGGACTTTAGCGTTTTCCTAGTTATTTAACTTCATGGTCCCTTTATATTGCAATGGAATTAATTTTCGAATTTTGTTGTTTTATTTCCATTTTAGTGCTTCATTTCGCTGGTATATTTCCATACTGTTCTAAATCCATTTTTGAAAAAAACGAGTTAGGCATTCCAGCTTGTTCTATGTACATTTATCTAACATTTTAGCCAAAAAAAAAAAGTAAAAAACTTATTTATAAGGTCATACTGACGATTCCTTTTTTTTTTCTAATTACACAAAAGCACTATTCCTCCGATCCATAGTGTTCCATATCGTTTATCCCGCAAAAACGCTAACATAATTAATTCCAGGTTGTTCTATATCCACGAACCAATAAAATTTAGCTTTGTCACTCGCCGCCCAATAAGGCGGTGCGTTTGTATCACCTGTTGCAATACTATACCCGCGGAAGTATTTCAAACTTACGTGCGTTGATCATTTTAAAATTTGAGATTGTGATTTGTGAAATGACGTGTGAAGTGAGGGGGACGTCAAAATGTTTGAAGCAGTGCGGATCATCTGCAGAGGTGATGCCGAAGAAGATGTTATTATCATTATTTGATGGTGGCAGCTCAGATGAGGATTTTATTGACCCCACTCCAAAAAAAAATATGCCGCAAAAAGTGTGTCAAATACCTCAAACTGATTGAGTTGTTCCTCTATGATAAAACTCTAGAACAAAGTTTTGGACAAGAAGGTCTGGGCCCAAAGGGAAAAATGCAATGATGTAATGTTTTATTTAATTAAACCTGCAGACTGGCACTCACTTCATTAAATGAATATGTGAAGGCATTTAAATGTCATTGTCAAATAATAGACCTAAGTACTAGAAACCTTTGCCTACTTGTAAACCTATAGATTAGCTTAGACTTAGGGAAACTATAGAAACCAATGCCTTCCCACAGAGCAAATGGTGGAAACAGGAATCAATGTTATTTGCTGGCGTGTCGCATATTGGGTACAGCCAGATGAACAGGTACGCACAACCTGCATGCGCTCGACTGGGTCGCGTTGTGTTCGCAACAGGCGGCGACTGATTGCAACATTGTCGGCAATTTACACACAAATCAAACAATACCGATTCACTGCTTACTAAAATTTTAAATGTTTACTGTATTAAAGCAATTGTGCTGTGTTTTATTTTACATATATGTTTGTGTAAAAATTGAGAAACGAAAATAACATTCGGTGAATTACTGTCTCAAAAACACTTGGCACTGGCTGTTCTAGGCATAGCCGTATAATCATTTTTTTTAAATAAAAAATAAAAATAAATTGCACATAATATAAATCTCAGTTGCCTACTGCCGGGATAATCTACCTCTCCTAAATAGGAAAGTCTTAATTAAGTCCCGGTATCTAAACATAAATTCATTATGGAACTATAAATGGCTAGGACATAAGCGCCACAGATGAGATTTTAGATTAAAATTGTACGGACGTCACTCCCAAACTATTGTTATGCTACGGGAGTAATAATAAAAATGTGGGCATAGAACCAGCACCTTCATTGAACAGTTTTTCCCAACCGCTGTTTTATTGTTCCATATCAATGCGAAAAAACTTTTTAAACTTTTTGTATTAAAACTGTACAATTTTTCTACTTTTAAGTGGGTTATCCATAAAATGCATGTCAAAAGGTGTCTTCTGTGAAATTTTCAGACTCTAATTTTAGGGGGATGGGAAAACAACTGGACCTTTAGACGCCTTTATCTCCGAATGACACCGAACGGATATAGAACAGTCTGGAAATAAATGTGGATATAGAACCCAAAGCGCGTTCACTTTAACGTCCCAGCCGCTGTCCCTTTGTTCCATATCCAATGCGAAAAAACTTAAAAAAAATTCCTGTATTAAAACTGTGTCATTTTTTCTACTTTTTAAAGTGGGTTGCCATAACTGCATGTCGAAAGGTGTCTTCTGTGAAATTTTCAGCCACTAATCTTTGATAGGGGCATGGGAAAAAAATACTGAACCTTTAGACGCCTTTATCTCCGAATGACACGGAACGGATATAGAACAGTCTGGAAATATGCCAGCGATTTATCGTTTTTTGTAATATTTAAAATCCTCCCAATCCTCGTAACCTCTGGTTTGGACGAATTTTCATACTGTTGGTTAACGAGGTTTTACAACTAGTTATTTACCTCCCCAAATAAAATTTTAATAAAGAAGTAATAATTGCTTTGGTTTTACTAACTAACAATGGAATGTGACACATTTCGTTACCCAAAGACTTGCTTTTTGTACCGCATTGTAGGTGATTATTGCCAAGTTTCAATAGTTACTTGTTGATTGTGGTACTAATATCCCCTACACCACTGGGAATTTTCAAAAAAAAAAAAATTAAATTGATTAAAATTCTTCATTTTATCACTTTTCTATTCAAAGACACATGTATATACAAATAATATTTTATAACTATTTTTTTGTATGCTCGTGATCTCAATATGCTTGTAATATGCATAAAAACTACAAAGTTGTTGTCAAACTCTACTAGCAGTTTCTCAGGATACACTTTTTGAGACCATTTATTTATCTTGGATTTAGATTTTATGTACTAAATATTAAGAAAGAGACTCGATGTTTTGTTTTTTTTAATGAAAGAGAGTGTGGTCATGATGAAATGGAGAGTATTTTTTAAATTTTATTTTAAATTTTCTTTTTATGAAATTTTTCATTTCAAAAATATTTGAAGAAAAACGTAGATTTCAACTAAAACAAAACTAAAAAATTCAAAATCCCCATTCAAACACACATCACAAAAAAACTCTGCACTTCATCATTACCACACGAATTACGAACAAAACGAAACCAACATCAAACTCTATGACAAAATTTAGTATTGAAGGCCTCGCCATGCAGTCTCCTATTGTTGTAACTAGGAAAACGATAAATTTCCCGCCGCGTTGATGGATGAGCTTTTTACAGTTTTTAGTTTGCGCGGGATATCTTTACTTTTGCAAGTGCTTTGTTTTGCTTCCTACGCATTGTAGGTGATTGTTGTCAATATTCTATTGTTACCTGTCAAATTTACCGTAAAAAACTTGTATTAAATGCTTTATTTCTATGGATTCTGGCTAACTTTTTCAACTTTTTCTTTCAAAAGGTACTACAACACCATAACCTTAATGTCCATGCATAATATGAACGTTGTAGCCCAACCCGTTTGGTCAGAATTGGCCCAAATGGTACGAAAATATCGCAAAAAATTTAAAAACATATTAAAAGCTTTATTTCTATAGATTCTGGCTAACTTTTTCAACTTTTTCTTTCAAAAAACAGTACATCACCATAACCTCAATGTCCATGTGAAATATGAACGTTGTAGCTCCACCCGTTTGGTCAGAATCGGCTTAAATGTCACGAAAATATCGCACTAAAAATCGAAAGAAATCGTAAAAGTACGATATTTATGAGAAATATTTCATCGATTGTACCCAAAAACGTAGCGAGTCTAAGTTCAATGATTTCGAAGGTCCCCTCCAATTTTCATCAAGATCGGATATGCCGTTTGCCCGGTAGAGAGCGAACAAGCAGACAGAAAAACAAACAAACAAAAAAACACCCGAGCTAAATTTTTGGGGGGGTCGGTGAAATTGAAGTCTTCCCTTCGCTCATCCCACAATTAAAAAAAAAAAACAACAATGACATTTCAGTAAAAAAAAAAAATCATTTAATTAGACGAGGACGAAACATAAAATAATAACAAAATGATACTAATGTCAATTGGATAGAATTTTTGTGCTTTTTGTATGCTAGTACATACCTGTAAAAGTCATATATTAAAACCTTTATATCTATGCCTTTCAGCCCTAGGGCCCAAGTTAACCATTAAGTCGTTTAACACGTTATATCGTGGAGGGTATTCCATCCCTAGGGACCAAGTACCCCCTATGTCTTATTACACGTTATATCGTGGGTGGTATTCCAGCCCTAGGGATCAAATACCCCCTTTTCGTCTTTTTACACGTTATATCGAGGGGGGGTATCCTAGTCCTAGGGACCAAGTACCCCCTTTTGTCTTAATACAAGTTATATCGTGGGGGGTATCCTAGCCCTAGGGACCAAGTACCCCCTTTTGTCTTAATACAAGTTATATCGTGGGGGGTATTCCATCCCTAGAGCTGGGATACCGGGGGGTATCCCATCCCGGGGGTATCTGGTCCCTGCTACACCGGCAGGAATTTTAGCAGGGGGGGGCAACTATCACAATTTGTAGTTCAGTGGGGCAAGCACGGGGGGTTTGGGGGGCGGAGCCCCCAACAATAGCGCCGCAGGCGAAATTTTTGAAAATCAGGTTTTTAGAATGCATTTGGTGGGTTTTAGAAAAAAGTAGTGGGCTGAATACGATACCGAAATTATGTAATTTTTGTGCAGTAGATACTAGAAAGTAAGCAAAAAAACATTGTGTCTCAACTTGTATACGGTTACTAAAATGGGGTTATGAGTTGAAAATGAGACACTCGTTTCAAAAATAAAGGCTTTATTTTAATTGCATAAAATTATAATGAATGTGACTGTTTTGATCACATTTTCTTTTCTTACATAAACTGCAACTTGTAAGTTCTCTCCAGTTGCAATGCAATATGGAATAAAAATATAAACATAAACACGTTCTTAGAGGTCTACATCGACTAATAATTTACTAGCCTACAAATCATAGAAACGATATCTTGTTACATTATTATTATTTATTTCAATAAATCATACACATAATATCACATAACATAAAATAAATGGAAAACGGGCGTGATTGACTAGACAAAAAAAGGAAAATGCGAAATTTCAATACATTACTAAGTACTAAAAACAAACAAACTAGCAACACTCCGCTCCCGATCGGATCATTAAATATATTATTATTATTATTATTATAAATTTTTAATTGAATTTCGGTTTCACAAAAACATTAATTTATATGTAATAAACGCATATCACTAGTTAAAATTTATTTTTCCTGAAATCCAGGGGGGGGCAAGCGCCCCCCCCTTCCCCCCCCCCCCGGCGCCCATCTTTCCATATGCATACATACATAGGCTATAGACATTATGCTTAATGAATGTTCCCGTATTTGCTTGTAAGAAAATAACTGTTTTTTTCAACCCCACATAATATTTTGTTCAATGTGCTTGGATTTGTGTGCAAAGGCCACCAATACTTTTCACACCCGATAAATATGGTCCTTGACCAAATTGTCGCCCCCCTGTCAGGCGATGGGTCTGACGGCGCGTGCGCGGTTCGCATATCATCTCACGCTTGCGTAGAAGGGGGAGCAGAGGGGTGGCGAGCGTCATCTGGCGGGCGGCACACTTACTACCTGCCGCCGTTCCGCCAGCCGCGCGAGCGGAACCAGTTCACAGCAACCCTACACGCAATCACATCACTCCAGGTTGCCAATCATTGGTTGGTGATGAACGAAATATAATTACGTAAATAACTGTATTCCTGCTACCTAGGTTTTAGTTTACGCATATATGTGGGATACAGTGCATGTCGTTATTAATTATGATGAAGAAATAAGCACATAAACACAATAATATTGTATGAAAATGTGATTAATGTTAAAGTAACTCTTACATGAGTCGACCATAGTAAAAAGTATATGAACTGGATTTGCATGTTATGTAGGTATACCCACTGTATGGTATGGTACACACCACACATCAGTTGTGGCCTTTGTAGAAAATTGAACAAATTCTTGCTTACTATGCCGCTTTGCAAAGTCTTTTGTTAGTCGCGTTGATGGATGAGCTTTTTTGTAATTTTCTAGTTTGCGTGGGATCTCTTTACTTTTACTTTTGCAAGTGCTTTTTGAACGCATTGTAGGTGATTGTTGTCAAGTTTCTATTGTTACTTGTTAATTGTTATTAAATATCTCAAAAACTTATATTAAAACCTTTATTTTTGTGGATTCTGGTTTAATTTTCCACCGTTTTCTTTTGAAAGGTACTACATACATCACCATAACCTTAATGTCCATTGTAGCTTCACCCGTTTGGTCAGAATCGGCCCAAATGTCACGAAAATATCGCACTAAAAATCGAAAAAAAATCGTAAAAGTACGATATTCATGACAAATATTTCTTCGATTGTACCCAAGAACGTAGCAGGTCTAAGTTCAGAGATTTCGAAGTTAACCCCTCCAATTTTCATCAATATCGCATATGCCGTTTGCCCAGTAGAGAGCGAACAAACAGACAAAAGAACAAACAAAAACAAACAAAAAAAACACCCGAGCTAATTTTTTGCGGGGTCAATGAAATTGAAGTCTTCGCTTCGCTCATCCAATAATCTATTACGAAATCAATACATGTTTTATTGTAGAAACTTTTGATATCAAGTGACGCTCCTTGCAAGCAATACAACCATATGAAGCATCAGAAGCAAATACACTACGGCGAGGACGCTCTACTGTGAACTGGTTCAACTAGGTAAGTCGTGACTCGTGAGTCAAATTGCCGGGTCGTAGGCCTAACGTTAATCTGTGGAGTCTAGACAATATTGCATTTCAAACCGATTTCTGAGGAGTGGGAGGCATGCCCCCACCCCCGAGATGCGCATATAGAGGTGTTTAGATGGTTGGCGAGGGGGAGGGGAGTGTTAATTCCAAGTGCATACATGATGCAGGTTTCATTGGCAAACGACTAACTATGATAAGGGTATTAGTAGATATTGTTACCCTCCTAACTTTACTCCGGCAGTTATACTCTCATGTTTTATTTATGTCAATGGTGCGACGCTGTTGTTTATCACCTACATTTTTATATTTTGTTAATATAAATATTTATTACTTGTTATTTGTGCAATGTGCACTTAAGTTTATGTAAGGTATGTAAGGTGTAAGTATATGTAAGGGTGAAACAAACGGTAAAGCAAATGAATCACGAAATGCAGAAAGGGCATAAGTCCAAGATACATAGTTTTGAGTAAATGACAAAAAACTATCTGCAAGCACATTGTGAATCTTTATTTAGATTAATTTTTCACCACAATTGAAGTTATAAATAATGTGACAACCCAATGTATTTTTTTTTAAATTTGCACATTGGTTAGCCTACTGTTGCCTTTTAAAATGGTTAGACTTATGACCTTTCTCTGCAATTAGAAGTAAAATTAGCAACTTTGTATTTTTTTTATTTAAGTATTGTGATACAGAGACTCGAATTTACGTTAGTATGTATATTATTGATAACTAGGAAAACGCTTAAGTCCCGCTGCGTTGATGGATGAGCTTGTTTGTAAGTTTTTAGTTTGCGTAGGATCACTTTTCTTTCGCAAGTGCTTTTTGAATGCATTGTAGGTGATTACTGTCAAGTTTCTATTGTTACATGTTAATTATTATTATAAACCAAAAAAAACACATATTAAAACCTTTATTTCTTAGAATTCTTGCTAACTTTTTCAACTTTTTTAAAAAAGGTACTACATCACCATAACCTTAATGTCCATGTGAAATATGAACTTGTAGCCCCACCCGTTTGGTCAGAATCGGCCCAAATGTCACGAAAAATGCACTAAAAATCGAAAAAAATCGTAAAAGTACGATATTCATGAGAAATATTTCTTCGATTGTACCCAAAAACGTGGCACGTCTAAGTTCAGAGATTTCGAAGGTCCCCTCCAATTTTCATCAAGATCGCTTATGCCGTTTGCCCGGAATCGTGCGAACAAACAGACAAAAAAACAACAAACAAACAAAACACCCGAGCTAAATTTTTTGGGGGGGTCAGTGAAAATTGAAGTCTTCGCTTCGCTCATCCAATTATTTTAAGTAATTAGACTGATTACAAGTAAGTAAACAATAAACATGTCTCAATTTTGCATTATAAGTAACATAAGGCCGGTCACTTAATCTTACATAAAACTACCGGAGTCTTTTTATGAATGTGTGTCTTGTCTACCCTTTTATGACTATAGCTTCAAGATAGAATGAGAATAATGCCAACATTAAGAGGGTCAAATGAAATTCATTGAAGGTCATAAAGATAGATTCAGACAGGCCAAGCCACGATTTCGTCGTAGAACGCGCCAAATTCTACGGGGACATATTGTAATACCTTTTGAATATCTTGAATTTTCAAGGGATTCATAGGAATTTTGTCCCCAACATAAGCTCTGTCACAAGGCAACGTTACAGTCTGTCGCAGGGGAGCATTCATTATAAAAGAATGCATTATGACTAGAGGTACGTGAAAATAGCGTTTTGTGAATAGATGCTACAAAGCGCTATATTTTCACTTAAAACTAAGGTTTTCAAGTCCTATTTTATTTTATTTTCCATAGTATCTATAATTTGTGTATACAAATCTTTATTCAGTTGATATTAATTCAACCTTGATGACAAATTTCAAATTAAAAATCTGAAAAAAGTTCATACACAAGGTTTTGAGATAAGTCAAAAAATAGATGCTAACTTGAAAATGCTATATACACGCACCTCTTATTATGACACATTAAATGAACGGAGAAGCTTTTACAACTCCGACTTGTGCACTATTGTCCTCAAAGTAATGGAACGTTGACACAGCAAATAACACCTTTTTCTCCCGAGGAATCTGCCTCGATTCAGTCTCTACAGAGTTTGTTTGTTTCTTGTTGTTTCGTGTAGTATTGTGGCCACCATGATTACCATGATTTGATTGAGTCATTACTGGAAATTTAAACACGTAAAGTGCAGAAAGGGTGCAAGTCCCGGACTTAGAACCTTTCTGCTCTTAACGTGAAATTGAATGGCCTGCCATCATGCACATATTCATTCGGACTAATGCCCATTCTGCACTACACGATGGCCCTTGGAACTGACTTATGAAAACTGGGTCTAACTCATTTCACCAAAAAATGTGACTTATGCCCTTTCTGCATTTCGTGATTCAAATAGTGATTAGAGAAAAGAAGAGTATGGAGGAGTTCGGAGATAAATAGGAGGAAGATTTTCAAGAAAATAAAAAATTGTTGTACAACATAATCAAGGAGAAAAGGGAGAGAGTTTTTGAATCACATTTCCTACGAAAAGAATATGTAACCGTTACAAACGACTCAAAAGAGAAGAAAACGTTATGGAAAAACTATTTTGAGAGTTTGTTTGAACGTAGTGGATGTAGGAGGAAAGGAAGACCAGCGCATAAAAGTAATACCGAAAATAGACCAAGAGAAGCAGGAGAAGACGAAGTAGAAGATGAGGAAGAAGAACAAGAGCTCTCAGAAGCGGAAGTTAAATTGGCACTGAAGGTAATGAAAAACGGGAAGGCACCCGGGGTGGATAAAGTAAGTTAGTTGTAGATGATTAATTACAGCAGCAGGAAAAGAAGGGGAGTAATGGATTTTCAGAGTGTTGACAGCAGCTTGGAGAGAGAAAACGAATCCCAAGGATTGTGAAAAGGGTATTATAGTAGCACAATAATTTTAAAAAAGGTGACAACAAACAGTATGGTAACTATAGAGATGTCACTCTACTTTGCCATTGTGCCAAGCAGTATGGAAAAGTGCTAGAAAAGAGAATGGAAGATAAGGTGGAAAGAGGCTTGAGGGAGGTGCTACATGGTTTCAGAAGTGGACGGTCAACCTTGGACCTGATTTTCTCAATAAGGCAACTCATGGAAAGAAAAAGTGAAAAGGGGGAGGAAGACTGAAGTATGGATGTTTTTTTCTGGATCTTACAAAGGCCTATAATAGAATGCCCAGGGAGAGAGTTTGGGAATGTCCCCGAAAAAAAAAGATTGATATAAGATTGGTGGAAAGAGTGGCCTACATAGTATGTAAGTGAATAATGTGAGTTACGTGGAAACTAGGGAGGGCAGAACGGATTGGTTTGAAGTAAAAACAGATATCAGACAAGGAAGTGTCTTGTCACCGATGCTCTTCAATATAGTACTTGACGAGATATTGAGGAAAGTGGAGAGATATGGGCCGGAGTCGTCCAGAACCTTTACTTATATGGGGAAGTCATGGGAAGAGGTACAACATCAAGTGGAGAAATAGAATGATTGTACGGAAGAATTTGGACTATAGAGATTAGCATAGACAAGAGTAAAGTGATGGTTATGGGGAAGAAGAAGAGGTCTGGGAATAGGACAAACATTCTACTTAGAGGAGAAGAACTAGAGTAGAGACACATGGGCAGCATGATCTCCGCCGATGGTAAAATAGACGCGGAGATTACAAGGCGTACTTGGTATCGCAGAGAGTTTCTTTCAAGTTAGTGAGGAAACTGCTTTGGAAAAAAGAGGTGCCAAGGCGATGCAAACTTTTACTATACCAAGCATATTTTGTGCCGGTACTCACATATGGTGCAGTGACATGGCCAATTCAAGCTGCTGAAATGAATTTTTAAGGAAAGTAATGGGCGTTACGAAGATTGATAACATGAGGAGCACGAAGATAAGGAAAGAACTAGGAGTAGAGAGTTTAAACCAGGGATTGGAACCGGAACCGGAACCCGGAACCGTTTGAAACCGTTTCATATTGTAGAACCGGAACCAGAACCGGAACCGTTTGTACAGATGGTCTATGGAACCGGAACCGGAACCGAACCGTTATATTATACAAGGTTCTTAAAGGTTCCAAAATATCTTGTTTTTCATTTTCAACAAAATTAAAATTTCAACTTTTGAATGATATTCAAATGAAAACGCTTAAATTAAACTTTAAGCTATAGGGAAAGAAAGGCTGAGGTGTTTTGGACACATGAAGAGGATGCAGAAGGACAGGATTTCGAAGATGCAGTATGGACAAGACGCAGGAAACTATCAGAGAAAAAGAGGGAGGCCCAAACTGAGATGGGAAGAATTTATAGCAATGTATTTGAAAAGGAGTAATGCAGCTTGGGAAAGGATTAACCAAGAAAGATGTTGGGAAGAAAAAAAAATATGGCAAAAACTAGTGGAGGTATACCTGAGGAAGAAGACAGTATAGGGGAAGAAAGTGAAGTAGATGATGCAGACGAAGAAAAAATATGATGTGCGAGAAGCGTCAGGCATGGCTGCCGGCTTCGATAAGCCCGGAGACCCAATAATGTGGAGGGAACCTCCCACCCCAGCGACTTTGTTGGAAATAGGGCTCGATATTATAATTAATCTATTCTGCTTTATTTTTTCGTATTTTATTTTTGGTTTATTAAGGAAATTTAATTATAATTGTTGTTAATATATTAAAATATGTTGGCAACATTACTCTTTCTATACATTGTTGTATTGTAATATTACCATTTCAAACTTTGCAACTACATAACAGTTCATTATTTATTGTCTGCATTTATGTAATAAGTTTTAGTTTATTATCCTCCTTTGTAAATCAGTTTTTATATCTGACACTTACCACAACCACTACTACTACTACTATACTACTCCACTACCACTATACTGAGATGTGTGATAACCATGGGTGTGGTCCATGATCGTGGAGCACATTACCGGCCTTCGAAGGGTTGAAAGTATGTTTTCAGAGTCTTTAGTAGAAAAATACAAATTCTTGACGGCAGCCGAAGCAACCATTTGCCTTATTGTACCTTTGACAAGTAGGCTACATGATATAGGGAACCCTATTCATGAAGATTTGAAAGAAACCGCTAGCGCTCCACGATCTTGACTAACACTATACGTGCGCCAGACGAGGGCGACCGTGTGTCGGTTATGTGATCGTGCACAGCCACTTCCTCCCGCCGTGCACGCGGGGATGAGACGTGACCGTGGGAGCGGGAGAACGTGCACGGGATACACTTCACCACCCTTCCGGATAAGAAGGCCCTCAAAACATTAGGCAATAATCAGGGCGAATTTAATCGTTAGAAAATTACCGTTCAAAGTACAAAACGTATCAAAATAATTTTACCTCGATATTCTAGAGGCGTCAATAGATATAACTAATATTTGGTCATTTTTTAACAAACTTACTATCAAAGGGTTAAAGCTAAAAACAATAGATCTTATATTATATTGATTGATTTATTTACATTGCTTCACGTCTCATATTAATTCACTAACAAAGGTGAATGCATGGTTAAACGAGTGAGTGCAGCGAACGGAGTTCTGTTAGTCTGCGTGTGTATGTGTACGTTGAAAATCAGCCGAATCGCTGAACAGACTGCGCTGAAATTTTAAACAGACATCCGGTACGAGTTTATTGAGAACTGCTAACAAAATCAGCAAGATCCATTGCGATTTAAACCTACAAGAAAAAATAAATTGAAAAATAGTCTTCCAATGTTTAGAAATTATTTTAACGACAATAGTTTAGATTTTGAAAAGATATTTTTTGTTTGTTATTCGCCTGGCCGTGAAATGCCGAGCCCACGCAAGGTCTATCAAATGTTGCACGTCAAGGTACCCCCAAATTCCGCTCGTAGATTGAGTAAACCTTGCTATATTTTCACGTATTTCGTACTGGCTATGTTTACCATAGCAGGCGCGTAGGAAGGGGGAGGGAATGGGGGGAGTTTCCCCCCACTTTTTACCGTGCCCCCCCCCCACTTCAGAATCTTAGAAATTCAGTCTCGCCGTAAATACGCACGGAAACAAATTCTGAATAACGAATTTTTAATTTTTAATTTTCCACTGTGATTCTTTTGTTTTTGTAAATGAGTAAAAAGTACATTATAATTGGCATAGGTAGCGTCGGGATGTTGTGACACGACTTATGACTTGACACTGACAGTGGAAGGAAAATACCTTCAGCTCTTTTAAACTGGCTCAAAAGCCATGCATGGTCTATCTCTTAACTATTCCAACTTTATTTTTAGTTTCATAGTTTTTACTGTACAAAAAATACATTAATTTGGTATTGCATTCAGCACACGATTTTTTTCTAGAACGCACCAAACACACTCTAAAAACCTAATTTTCAAAATTTCGCCTGCGCTGCTGTTGTTGGGGGGCTTCGCCCCCCAAACCCCCCGTGCTTGGCAGCAGATTTGTTGTTCCCCCCCCACTCGAAAAGGAGTTCCTACGCGCCTGTACCATAGTAGGCCCTATTGCCACAGATGATGGACTACACTGCGTTGTATGCATTTCAAAACATGTTTAATTATTTTTGAAATACAATCCAGAAATTACAAAATCTTTCCCGACCAGGGGATTGAACCCACGTCCCCCACATTTCGGCTATAAGGGCGCCTTAGCCAACTAGACTAGGGAAACGCCAAAGTCGTTGTTAGACGAGTGAGCGACGAGTCATGTGTTGAGTACCCGGGAACATTTGCATTTCAGTTTGATAATTATATTCGTGTAAATAATAGGGTATTTAAGTTTAGGATAGTTTAGGCCATAATGCAACACTGTAGCCTATGATAGGCTAGGGAGGCTTGAGGTATAGGGGGAAGAAAAGGAATGTTATCGAGTACTCAACACATGGCTCACTCACTCGTCTAACAACGACTTTGGCGTTTCCAGTATAGATGAGGATGAAGCCGAAGGGTGAATAGGGAGGAGGGGAAACCCGGTACCGGTGATCAGACATGAGCAGTATCTAGATACATGCATCTAAAGATACGTATTTAAAATACATCTCCCAAATGTAACCCTATATACTTTTTGACAACGAAGTATTTTAAAATGTATCTTTTCCAAAAGGATCTTAAGATACTATCTTGTATTTTGTATTTCAAATACATGTTCGTTAATGTATCTTGTATTTTGTATTTCAAATACCCAAATTTCAAGTATCTGTATCTAGTATTTCAAATACTTCAAATGTGAGTAGTTTGCCCATGTCATGCCGGTGATTTGATATAAGTTTATAATATTTCGCATCGATAAAAATACACGAATAAGCCATAGGTAATATATTAATTTAGGTAAGACACCATACAACAAATACAAAATTTTATCAATTCATCTCGAAACGGGTTGTTCTATATTGAGACAAAGCCCCTTATATGCCTGAACCAAAAATTATCTGTATAGATAATGTTTGGCATTCAGTTTTAACTTTAAGTCGTGGAGGTAATGGCATGCGCATTCAAGACATACGCAACAATGATCACGATTCACGCACACAAAATAGGATCACTCTTATTTATTTGTACGTATTTCCTAGTAATGGAAATGTATTATTACAAATAGATATAGCAAAGATTACATAATTGCACACAGAAAACAAAATTTAACAACCAAAATAAAAAATATCAAAGAGGATAATCGTCTAACAAACATGTTATTGACCTCGATATGAAATGTGATTGTTATGGGCCTCATTTTCAGCTTGCATATTACAGGCCCTTAATGATGCACGAAGGTATATCTACAAGCAATCAAGCATCATATGACACATGCATGTTCCCGCCCAAAACCACCAGTAATTTTATGGGCATTCTTTTATGTCATAGTGTGAGAAAATCTGTGAGTAGGGGAGGGGGAAATTCAATAACTAAGTTGTGTGTGCCTTATGTACATACAAATAGTAAAATTTTAGGGCCATTGAATTCGGGAAAAGTTTCCCAAATTTTCCAAATTTAAAGCATATTTTTTTTTTGTTTTTCCCCTTTATCATTATCAATAAAAATTCCTGAAATTTTAAAAAACCCCCCCCTGCCGTTTGGCGATAAAAACCCTTTAACGCGGGGGCCCTAGTGGGAGGCCTACACTTTTTGCGGGGCCCTTCCCCTCACATACAAACTAAAAAAAGTCCCCCCCGGAAAACGCTTTTAACTATCCCTCAGCCCTCCGTTAAACTTAATGAATAATTTTTTCTGCACCAAACTGCTGCTGCGAGAGGGCTAAATCAAAAGACATTTCGCCAAGCCCCGGGGCGAACTGACTTTTATAAATTTAATTTAAAAGAGATGCGCCCGTTAAGAGTTTTAGCAGGGTTTGGGTTTTCAAAGAGCTGGCCACCTTTTGGGGTCGCTTTTATCAGCCACCAAACCCCGTCGCTCCGGGGAGACACTCCAAAAAAAAATCCCCAGAAAAAATCCCATCTCTCTTCACTGGAACACAGGACTAGGGATTCTGATGGGGTTCTGATGACTGAATAAGATTTGCGCTGCTGGTTCCGCTACATCAGGCAAGTAATTGATTACAATGCCAGTCGGTATTTTATTATGTTTATTAAATACTTTTGTATAGTTACATTACTATCGCAAAATTGATATGATCGTTTTAGAGAGACGGCAAATATTCAGCGGCCAATCTCTCAATATGGGTGTCCAAGACGGGGAGGTGGAGGTCATACTGCACTGTCGCGCAATGGTTTATGGGGTGTCCCAGTATAGCGGCTTGCCAGGTGAGGCAACTGAGGCTTGGTCCAAATCAAGAATTTATCATGTTATATATATATATATATATATATATATATATATGCTAACATGTTTTTAAGCATAAGCAATTGTCATAATCTGCCCCGACAACTAAATATTTGTTCTCAATTATTCACCTTTTCAATTTTCCGTCAATGACTGTGGGATATGTTTTGTGAGTTTAATATAGGTGATACTCATGCAGGTATTGACGAGACAACATTATACTATGAGCATAAGGAAATCAATCCTGAAATTAAAACATCCGTCTCAGAGGCATGGCTTGATCCCCCCACTGGGGTGTCATTTTCTAACTTATAGCTTGTTGGGTGATTTTTAGGATTTTTATTACAGTCGGGCTTGCAAACAAAAAGGAAGGTTTTTGTTAACATTTTTTAGAAAGATTTAGTAAGAGACGTGATTTGCGAGACTATAGACTAGCCATCTGATTTTAGACAAATATTCATTATATTTTGTGTGCAATGTTTTCACTCCCAAGCAGACTGTCGACCGATTTTAGTCAGGTATCAATATTCAATGCATATTAGCTTCAAAATGTAACCCTTATTCATGTAATTAAAATTCGCCTGAAAATGTGTTTTAGGCCACCTATCAAGGGCACCTTTTGAAAAACATCGCGCCTACGGCGAAAAGCCTCCGGCGGCTGGGGTTTTCGCCCCAGACCCCTTTTTGACCACACTGTTAAAACGGGATGTAAATTTACAGCACAAAACATTAAGTTAAGTGCTGTTTAAAATACATCACTCGTGCAGTAGTTTGGCGAAACGCAGCACAAAATGCTGTAAATTTTCAAATCAACCAATCACGTACAAGAACATATACTCCTACTTGCTGTTAATCTAACAGCATTCAAAAAAGACGTAAAAAACATCAATTAACCGCATAAAACATTGGCCGTCCTGTAAATTAACAGCATGCAGTGTGCTGCTTATCTACATGACGTACTGTTTATTTACATGTCCAATGAAGTGAAGTAACAGTTGCACTGATCCTGTTAATATACTTCTCAAAACAACACCAAACATTGACGGTGGTGTAAATTAACACAGCACGCCGTGTGATGCATAACTACATTATGTACTGTATATTTACATGTCTATTTGAAGTGAAATAACAGTTGCACCGCTCCAAACTTGGCTGACGAAACTCGCTCTGATTCTCACAGGTCCTGTTGGTGTATATGGTTTAATGACATGCTTTGTAATTCTTTCTCCAGGTGGTCCAGGTTCGAGCCTCGGTTGGCGCGGGTTTTTTCTACTCACGAAATTAATATGCAATGTTAACCTTCCTCTGGGCTGTCTAATGGTGTATGTCTTCCTTACAGATTCACTCTGCATCACTGTCTAATTAATCAAATATAATTAATAACAATTTCTATTTTGCCAGCTGTGAATTCACATCACTTGAAATGATGTTAATTTACAGAATGGTCCTGTATGAAAACTGTACTAAAAGATGCAAATTTACATCACTTCTTATGATGTTAATTAACAGTAAAGTCCTATTCGCAAACTGCACAATAAGATGTGTATTTACAGCACTTGCTATGATGTTAATTTCATAGCAATGGCCTGTGAGTGAACTGTAACAAACAGTGATTTTACATCACTAATTTTGATGTCAATAACGTTCTTTCCGCGCTGTACATTTACATCATATACAAAGTGCTGGCAGCACATTTCCAGCACACGGACACGTAAATCAAAAACAAGATGTAAGTTTGCAGCACAAAGTGCTGGCAGCACATTTCCAGCACACTGTGCCGTAAATTTACACCATTGTATATGATGTAAATATACATTGCAATGGAACGTTTATAGTTACATCAAAGCAAGTGATGTAAATTCACAGCTTAGAGTACAGCCTGCTCACAGGACTTTATTGTAAATTAACATAATAGGAAGTGATGTAAATTAACATTTTTTTCAATGTAACTTAACGTTCCATCGCAATGTATATTTACATCATATACAATGATGTAAATCTACGGCACAATGTGCTGGAAATGTGCTGCCAGCACATTGTGCTGTAAATTTACATTATCTTTTTGGACATGCACCCAACCTCATAGTCAACTTGACTGTGACCCCCCCACTAAAAAAATAGTTCCTACGCCACTGATTGACACTATACTTAATCTATCTATAGGCCAGTATACGCCCCAGCTAACTGGAAGGTATAATATACGATGAAATATTACGCCTTGCCCTATATACCCTGTCCTGCACTCACTAGGCACACAAAGTACTTGTAGTTTAGTTTATGTTGTGAACTCTCGCGCGTTTTCTTGATTTGACGACTATATAGATATAACAATTTCGCTATACGAGCATAGGTACAAATATGTTCTTGGATTGTCCATCATGAACATAACATTTCTATGTAGTGAGTTTGTAGTTAGTTAGTTAGTTAGTTAATGTTTTTTTAGGGCACTCAACAGGAGAGTTATCAGTGCCCATGTCTATTGTATTGGAATCTTCTAAATTTTCTTTTTCCATAATTGTGGATTACCACCACGTTTTCTTCTTTCCAATGGGAGGAACGTAAGGGAAGACGAGGGGGGTTAATGGGAAGGAGTGAGGATGTTGGATAGGATGGGTTAAACTGGGTGGGAACGGAGGAGTGCTCGTTGCAGAAAGGGCCGGCAAGTATGGAGACGAAAAAAGTGAAAGAAGAAAATAAATATGAGTAAGGCTGTGTGAATGAAGAAAGGTATGATAAAAAGTTGCGCGAGAGCTCTCTTTGCAACACGCACCCCAACCGGCCAGAGCTCGCCCTTAGTTTTGGGGAAAACACTACTCCCCTACTCACAGGCCAAACCACGGGAAGGTAGCGAGTTGGACTTTGAAATTAATAATAATATTCATTGATATGTAATTGCGTCGTGTATACACGAAATAAAAAATCTTATTCTTAGATAATTTATGAACTCTTTTCAACACAATGTCAGTTTATGTATATCAAAGATTCAGAAATCAGGCATAGACATATAGGCATTGAATTATTTGTATATTCTACTCGGTCGGCAATGAGAGCATACATGCCAACAAGACTCGTTTCTCCAATTTAAAATATCTTAAATTATGTTGAGTTGTGTGTATAAGTTGTCCTCCTTTGTAAATCAGTTATATAACTGAATAGGATATACGTTTAATAAATAAATAAATTATATAATTAATAAATAAATAAATAAACAAATAAATAAATAAACAAATAAATAAACAAATAAATAAATAAAAAGTGTCAACCAGTCAACTTACAAGTCAAAACAGTGTGATCTAAACTTACTGACTTGACTGTCATTACGTAGTGTATAAACCTCAATGAAATAAGAAGCAGGAATATACCGTGTGCCCACTGCCCGGAATTCCATAACCTCAAGTTTTAAATATGATCTATAAGATCAAGTGCCAGAGTGTATAGTGCTCCTCACCATTTTGAGTGCAGTGCTTATTTCGCCGCTCTTCATTCGAGCGGAATAAGTGGTCTTGTCAACCTGTCATCCCCTAATTTTGCTAGGCGTGCGCCTCAGACTTCTAACAGCGATGCCGATACAGAGGCTCCACTCCATTCAATATAATAGAAAAGTAATTTAAATGTGTCGCGGGACCACATTGTTAGTTTTGATTTCTATTTGGCAACGTCGAGATACATGTACCTTGGGTGGTGGGTCCAAAGTATGTGACCGAAGGTATAATTGGTACATGAGTCGGCCCTGTTGGTAAATTTGTTTTTTTGAGGGATTAGCACTGCACTCAAAATGGTGAGGAGCACTGTACTGCGTGGTGTCTGTAGTGTGAGTGGTCGTACGATACGACGGTCACACTCCTAAGCAGGGATGCGGGGCACGCGAAACCGCCACCGGGGTCCACCTGTCCTCCCCCTCCCTCGCCGACCAGCCAATCACAGCACTAGCCACGCCCACACCTGTGATATGCAGCCAATCAGGGCAGAGTGCTAAGTGAATGGGTGAGCTACCTGGGGATGAGCATTTTCAGTTGTCGATGGACTGGGCATCGTGTACGGTTCAGTGGTTCCTGCAGGGAGATAGTGCGACAATACCTATAACTAACCGGGTAAGACAGATTTTGCTAGTATTTCCATGTAAATTCTTCACATTGTGCCACTTATCTTTCTTCAATATTGACAATATAGCGACGCTTTAGCAAAATTAAAACGTTGATTTATTATTTGTTTTTAAAAATTACTCTTTTAATCTGATTAAAAATCTGGTTTATAGGATGTAACTGATTTAAAAACCAATGTTTCGTGTTTTCAATAATACTACAACAAATCTGTGATATAAACCATAAGGGTAGCCTATAAGGGAGGATTAATAATATTTAGGCGCTTTATTGGTTATTATAGTCAACAAGTAGGCAATTTGGGTACATTGCAATCACATCAAAATATATATACATATTCAAAATGCATTATCCTCAACTTCGTGAGAACTTTGACCACATTTGCGAGTTATGGTTAAAATTTTGCCTAGTTTCAAAGATTTTATTTTATTTTATTTCAGTCCATCAAATTTACACATGTAGGTCTTAGTCAATTAATTATATCAGCACAGTTAATAAAAAAATAAAAGGCTAAAACAAACGGACAATTCATATGAATTACTAATGCACAAACAAAGGGATTTAAGACTGACTGAGTCTATAACAAACCCTTTTTTTAAAGTAACTTAAATGATTCAGTATTTATTTTTTTTTGGGAGATTGTTGAGGCAAAAAGGTAGGGCCCCTATAATACATTTATTTTGTTTTAATAAAGCCAAAAAGGGCTAATACGATGACAAATTACAAATAAACGGAGAAGCGTAAATAATAATATGATAATTTTGTTAAGCGTGAAAAAAAATTTATTTTTATTTTTTTTCGATTTTTTTTAGAGAAGTGTTAACAAAAGACAAGAAATAAAATTGTAAAATTATCATCAATAAGGGTTTCAATATTTATAGAGAGTTAGTCCCTATAGTGAATTTGACAATTTATAATTAAAAATGCTGCAGGTAATTTATCATACGGCTATATAGACCTATAGTGACGAGTCGGGCTTTTGTTGAAAAATGCGTGGCGTGGGGTTAGATTTGGGGGTGAAGAAAAAAGTTATAGTATGAGATAGAAACAAAGTGGAAAATAGTTGGCATTACTACACCAAATAACCAGGATTACAGAAAACAAATGCTGGTGTAATCATTCCAGCAATAATCAGAAGCACGTTATTTAGTAATAACATGCGTTTCGAATGGAACGACGTTGATGTCTGCAGTATGTAATTGTTATTTTGTTTTTGAACAACGGTAGTTTATGATTTGTATTGTATATGATGACTTGTAATGATAAGAACGGGTATTGTGAGCTTTATATCTATAACGGTTATAATAGACGACCAAAAGTCCTTTATTTGATAGGCCTAATTAAAAACATATTTGCACCGGGCATGGATGCCAGTGTTCGCGTAAGTCTGTTTTGGAATATTGATTCATTTTATTATGCAAAATTTTAATAGGAAAAAATCTCAACTGAGAGTAATTTGTTCATTTATTGTGCATTCGAATCCTTATATAAAAATAAGAATAAGTATTAAGAAAGTGTATTGACCGACAAAGTAAATGGATATGCTAAAACATAGGGTTATTTTGTTTTGGAGTTTTGTCACTCTACGATTGATTTCTATTTAACTTGAAAGGGAACAAAATAAAAAATTGCGTGCCAAACTTTTTTAGGAATCATGAAAACTTTTTCTAAATACCTAAAAAACAAAATAAATTAATATCAGAATTGCGTTGAAACAACAAATACGTTCCCTTAATTTTTTGGAAATATTTAAATTTTCAAATTTAAAAACCGTGTAGCCTAGGTTTACTAATAGAAAACACAAATTAAACAAACGTTATCATAAGCAAGTGATGTAAATTCACAGCTTAGAGTACAGCCTGCTCACGGGACTTTATTGTAAATTAACATATAGAAGTGATGTAAATTTACTGCCTTTAGTACAGCCTGCTCACAGGACTTGACTGTAATTAACATTATAGCAAGTATGTAAATTACATTTTTTAAATGTAACTTAACGTTACATCGAAATGTATATTTACATCATATACAATTGATGTAAATCTACGGCACAATGTGCGGGAAAATGTGCTGCCAGCAATTGTGCTGTAAATTTACATTATCTTTTTGAGTGCACCCAACCTCGTAGTCAACTTGACTGTGACCCCCCCACTAAAAAAATAGTTCCTACGCCACTGATTGACACTATACTTAATCTATCTATAGGCCAGTATACGCTCAGCTAACTGGAAGGTATAATATACGATGAAATATTACGCCTTGCCCTATATACCCTGTCCTGCACTCACTAGGCACACAAAGTACTTGTAGTTTAGTTTATGTTGTGAACTCTCGCGCGTTTCTTGATTTGACGACTATATAGATATAACAATTTCGCTATACGAGCATAGGTACAAATATGTTCTTGGATTGTCCATCATGAACATAACATTTCTATGTAGTGAGTTTGTAGTTAGTTAGTTAGTTAGTTAATGTTTTTTTAGGGCACTCAACAGGAGAGTTATCAGTGCCCATGTCTATTGTATTGGAATCTTCTAAATTTTCTTTTTCCATAATTGTGGATTACCACCACGTTTTCTTCTTTCCAATGGGAGGAACGTAAGGGAAGACGAGGGGGGTTAATGGGAAGGAGTGAGGATGTTGGATAGGATGGGTTAAACTGGGTGGAACGAGGAGTGCTCGTTGCAGAAAGGGCCCGGGCAAGTATGGAGACGAAATAAGTGAAAGATGAAAATAAATATGAGTAAGGCTGTGTGAATGAAGAAAGGTGTAAAAAAAAGTGCGCGAGAGCTCTCTTTGTAACACGCACGCCAACCGGCCAGAGCTCGCCCTTAGTTTTGGGGAAAACACTACTCCCTACTCACAGGCCAAACCACGGAAGGTAGCGAGTTGGACTTTGAAATTAATAATAATATTCATTGATATGTAATTGCGTCGTGTATACACGAAATAAAAATCTTATTCTTAGATAATTTATGAACTCTTTTCAACACAATGTCAGTTTATGTATATCAAAATTCAGAAATCAGGCATAGACATATAGGCATTGAATTATTTGTATATTCTACTCGGTCGGCAATGAGAGCATACATGCCAACAAGACTCGTTTCTCCAATTTAAAATATCTTAAATTATGTTGAGTTGTGTGTATAAGTTGTCCTCCTTTGTAAATCAGTTTTATAACTGAATAGGATATACGTTAAATAAATAAATAAATTAAATAATTAATAAATAAATAAACAAATAAACAAATAAATAAACACATAAATAAATAAAAAGTGTCAACCAGTCAACTTACAAGTCAATACAGTGTGATCTAAACTTAGTGACTTGACTGTCATTACGTAGTGTATAAACTTCAATGAAATAAGAAGCAGGAATATACCGTGTGCCCACTGCCCGGAATTACATAGATAACCACAAGTTTTAATATGATCTATAAGATCAAGTGCCAGAGTGTATAGTGCTCCTCACCATTTTGAGTGCAGTGCTTATTTCGCCGCTCTTCATTCGAGCGGAATAAGTGGTCTTGTCACCTGTCATCCCCTAATTTTGCTAGGCGTGCGCCTCAGACTTCTAACAGCGATGCCGATACAGAGGCTCCACTCCATTCAATTAATAGAAAAGAAATTTAAATGTGTCGCGGGACCACATTGTTAGTTTTGATTTCTATTTGGCAACGTCGAGATACATGTACCTTGGTGGTGGGTCCAAAGTTGTGACGAAGGTATAATTGGTACATGAGTCGGCCTGTTTGTAAATTTAGTTTCTTTGAGGGATTAGCACTGCACTCAAAATGGTGGGGAGCACTGTAACTGCGTGGTGTCTGTAGTGTGAGTGGTCGTACGATACGACGGTCACAGCAGGGATGCGCGGCACGCGACCGCCACGCGTCCACCTGTCCCCCCCCTCCCTCGCCGACCAGCCAATCACAGCACTAGCCACGCCCACACCTGTGATATGCAGCCAATCAGGGCAGAGTGCTAAGTGAATAGGTGAGCTACCTGGGGATGAGCACTTCAGTTGTCGATGGACTGGGCATCGTGTACGGTTCAGTGGTTCCTGCAGGGAGATAGTGCGACACATACCTATAACTAACCAGGTAAGACAGATTTTGCTAGTATTTCCATGTAAATTCTTCACATTGTGCCACTTATCTTTCTTCAATATTGACAATATAGCGACGCTTTAGCTAATTAAACGTTGATTTATTATCTTGATTTTAATTACTCTTTTAATCTGATTAATAATCTGGTTTATAGGATGTAACTGATTTAAAACCAATGTTTCGTGATTTCAATAATACAAATCACACACAACAAATCTGTGATATAAACCATAAGGGTAGCCTAAGGGAGGATTAATAATATTTATGGCGCATTATTGGTTATTATAGTCAACAAGTAGGCAACTTGTACATTGCAATCAACATCAAAAATATATATACATATCCAAAATGCATTATCCTCAACTTCGTGAGAACTTTGACCACATTTGCAGAGTTATGGTTATTTCGCCTAGTTTCAAAGATTTTTATTTTATTTTATTTCAGTCCATGCAAATTTACACATGTAGGTCTTAGGACAATTAATTATATCAGCACAGTTAATAACAAATATAGGCTACAAACAAACGTACAATTCATATGAATTACTAATGCACAAACAAAGGGATTAAAGGATTCATTAAGACTGACTGAGTCTATAACACCATTTTTTTAAAGTAACTTAAATGATTCAGTATTTATTTTTTTGTGGGAGATTGTTGAGGCAAAAGGTAGGCCCATATAATACATTTATTTTGTTTTTAATAAAGCCAAAAGGACTAATACGATGACAAATTACAAATAAACGGAGAAGCGTTAATAATATGATAATTTTGTTAAGCGTGAAAAAATTTTATTTTTATTTTTTGCGATTTCTTTAGAGAAGTGTTAACAAAAGACAAGAAATAAAATTGTAAAATTATCATCAATAAGGGGTTTCAATATTCATAGAGAGTTAGTCCCCATAGTGAATTTGACAATTTATAATTAACATGCTGCAGGTAATTTATCATACGGCTATATAGGCCTATAGTGACGAGTCGGGCTTTTGTTGAAAAATGCGTGGGCGTGGGGTTAGATTTGGGGATGAAGAAAATGTTATAGTATGAGATAGAAACAAAGTGTGAAAATAGTTGGCATTACTATACAACAAATAGCCAGGATTACAGAAAAAAAAATGCTGGTGTAATCATTGATATTCCAGCAATAATCAGAAGCACGTTATTTAGTAATAACATGCGTTTCGAATGGAACGACGTTGATGTCTGCAGTATGTAATTGTTATTTTGTTTTTGAACAACGGTAGTTTATGCTTTGCATTGTATATATGATGACTTGTAATGATAAGAACGATATTGTGAGCTTTATATCTATAACGGTTATAATAGACGACCAAAAGTCCTTTATAGATAGGCCTAATTAACACATATTGCACCGACATGGATGCCAGTGTTCGCGTAAGTCTGTTTTGGAATATTGATTCATTTTATTATGCAAAATTATAATAGGAAAAAATCTCAACTGAGAGTAATTTGTTCATTTATTGTGCATTCGAATCCTTATATAAAAATAAGAATAAGTATTAAGAAAGTGTATTGACCGACAAAGTAAATGGATATGCTATACATAGGGTATATTAATTGTTTTGGGAGTTTCGTCACTCTACGAATTGATTTCTATCAACTGTAAAAGGGGAACAAAAAATAAAAAATTGCGTGAAACACAATAACTTTCTTAATTAGGATATTATTCAATGAAAAACCTGTTGGTTCTAAGTAGCCCTATATATAAACACACAAAACTTTCATCAAATTCCGGAGAGGATATAGCTCTAGTATGTTATTACAGCAATAGGCCTAAATAAGCATAACAAATCAAGTAAAAGTTCTACCTTTTAAATATAATATAATTTCCCCTATTGCATTGCAAATCAATTATTTTAAGAATTTTCGAAGAATAGCCTGAAAAAAAGCTCCGTCGCGATAGGCCTCAGCCGTTTGTAGCGTAAATAAACTAAGACAAATTAACACGATATTTTTTCTCATGGCTATAACAAATTGATGTTTTCGCTTCACACGCCACGCTCATCCAAAAATGTAAACGGATGCAATTATTTTTTTGTCACTGATGTGTAATTTCCACACCTTTATGCGGGGAAGTGATGAGATATATGACGTCAGTTCCCGTTCCCACATTCATAACATCATCAGTCGCAGCCACTGCTAGGCCTACACAATATCTCTTCGTATCAAAAAATCAATTTTAAATAATTAAGTTCATAATATAAGTTCTACCATTTTCAGTATCAATCGCAATTTATAGAGAATCATATAGTATCATAAACAACGGAAACATCTCCGACTTATAAATTTCTTATAAACATCGTGTCGATTTCAGTGAGAAACTAATTTAATTTAATTTAATTTTTTCTTGCTTTTGTGAGAAATCGTGTTCCTCAATGCAGGAACGAAGAAGACGAAAGAAGAGGAAAGCAATGAAACTATTCAGAATGTTATTTGACTCGCGTCGACAAAGATCAGATATTGCGTTGTTGCATTGCGTTGTGAATGGACATATATGTCCGACATTCTATATTGCCTATAAATGTGAGGTCCCTCTCACAGAGTTCCTTCTCGTTCTACCCGTCTATCAGCCAAGAAAAGGTCACTCGTCGTGCACTAATCATTCGTCTTCCTATAACTTTCAATTCTCATTCCAAAATTTCCATCAATTGCAAATTTTGCTATATTTCAGCCTGGTCCGAAGCAAATGGCTCTTAGGGACGTGGGTCGCATAAAGGCATGTTTTTTTGTAGCCGTCCTCATTCGTCATCATCACCAATTATCGTCTCAAATAGCCAGTACATTAATAAGAGAGAGAGAGGGTCTATATGTGGCACAAAACGTTTAGAAAGGATAGTGTGAAATGAGTTCTTAAACTTTGAACCCTTATTGTTGAAATGGTCATAAACTCAATACGTTTCAAAGATTTCAACTAAAAACTCAACATTGTGCCGTGCGTAGTTTGGGGCACAAGAATAATATATACTGTTTATTCTATATGGTATATACTTATTACTATATAGTATATACCAACCAATGTATATCTTGTAATGTTTAACAGAATTTGATATAACATCCAAATAATAGTAGCCAAAGGTAGCCTTATAATATTATATCGGCGGTATTGTGCACAGTCGTATAGGCCCTATGTTAAAGACCTTCACATTTAGCTTTTTCTTCTTTATACACAGTTAGTTACCAGCTATGATTTGTTTTGGAAGAGATGGATATAGATCAAGCCTTGTACTGTTTCATCTGATTGTATTGTGTTATGTATTTGGATATGCTTTAATGTAACCCTTAATTAATATATATATATAAAGCCAATTGGCCTAAAAAAAGAATTTCATTATGTCATATATATATATATATAGGGCCTTAGCCCTGGCCTACATACATTTTTGGGTATAGGATCTATACTGTTCTTGAATTTAGCCAAATCCCCTTAAAAGACGTGGCTAGCCTGTTACCGCGGGCTGCATACATATACATAATTTTAAAATTCTACCCTCTGACGAAAAAGATCGTGCAATGCAAGTAACTAGAAACCATTCTACACTCAGAATGAAAAAGGTCGAAAGGGGTCGATTATGGGGTCGATCGGGGTAAGTACGGGTTGAAAATTCTACCCAAGGGTATAAGTTGGTAGAATGGGGTAAGAAAGGGTAACTAAGGGTCGAAAAATGTTCTCAGACAGGCGAATTTCTAAAAAGGGTATAATATTGAACCCAAATCAACCAAGAACTACCTGTAGGGGTAGATAATGGGAAATACCTCTAACATGAAAAAATCTTCCCGTGGAGGTATATTCATCGCCTCTTAGTTGAGATATTCGACCGAGAATCGATAAATACACGCCCTCGAAAGCCTAATAATAGACCCATGGAAAGTTAAAACATGCCATAGAGTTCGAAATTTGAACTCTCAAGGTAATAAATGAATTCAAATAGAGATAATTTATAACCAGTAGAGGAATAAATTATTTTCCAGGGGTAGAATAATATACCTTTAAGAGTCGATAAATATCACTTTGCGGGTCGAACTAATACGACCTCTGAGAGGTGAAAACTCAGCCGTCTCTGGTCGAAATATATACCTCATAGGTTGATTACTAACTAACTGCGGGCATAATAATCACATCTTGAGGTTTGTACTCTGTTTCGTCTCCTAGGGGAAGAATAATATACCTCTAAGAGTCGATAAATATCACTTTGGGGGGTCGAACAAATACGACCTCTGAGAGGGGGAAAACTCAACCGTCTCTGGTCGAAATATATACCTCATAGGTTGATTACTAACTAACTGCGGACATAATAATCACATCTTGAGGTGTTTCTGTAGTCTTCTGGGAAGAATAATATACCCTTAAGGGTAGATAGGTATCACTTTGCGGGTCGAACAAATAGACCTCTGAGAGGTGAAAACTCAACCGTCTCTGGTCGAAATATATCCCTCATAGGTTTGATTACTAATTTAACTGCGGGCATAATAATCACATCTTAGGTGTATCTGTTCGAACCCCTAGGGGAAGAATAATATACCTTTAAGTGTAGATAGATACCACTCTGTGGTCGAACTAATAACACCTCTGAGATGGGAAACTCAACCGTCTCTGGTCGAAATATATACCTCATAGGTTGATTACTAACTAACTGTGAGCATAATAATCATATCTTGAGGTGTATCTGTTCGTCTCCTAGGGTAAGAATAATATACCTTTAAGGGTAATAGATACCACTTTGCGGGTCGAACTAAAAAGTAATAACACCTCTGAGAGGTGAAAACTCACCGTCTCTGGTCGAAATATATACCTCATAGGTAGATTACTAACTAACTGCAGGCATAATAATCACATCTTGAGGTGTATCTGTTCGTCTCCTAGGGGAAAATATATACCTCTAAGGGTAGATAGATATCACTCTGTGGGTCGAACTAATAACTCCTCTGAGATGGGAAAACTCACCGGTCTCTGGTCGAAATATATACCTCAAAGGTTGATTACTAACTAACTGCGGCATAATAATCACATCTTGAGGTGTATCTGTTCGTCTCCTAGGGGAAGAATAATATACCTCTAAGGGTAGATAGATATCACTCTGTGGTCCGAACTAATAACACCTCTGAGATGGGAAAACTCAACCGTCTCTGGTCGAAATATATACCTCGAAGGTTGATTACTAACTAACTGCAGGCATAAATAAATAAATAATAAATAAATTGTATTTAGAGTCTATCCACTCAGTTATATAACTGATTTTCAGTGGAGGACTTTAAATCAAAGCGACCAAGCCAACCCTGTAGGCATCTTGAGGTGATCACTACAGACGCGCTTCAGTTATATAGTGACTTGGTGTATTGGGTTTAATGACTAGGACAGTGTATACTCTTTCTCCAGGTGTCCCAGGTTCGAGCCTCGCTGAATTCCGAGATTTTAGCATTATGAAATTTATATGTAATATTAATCATTCTACTGGCTATTCAATGATGCATGTCTTTCTTACAGGAACATTCTCATCACTGTTTAATTAATAAAGTAATAATTGTAAGGTTCCATTAATCCCACTACAGAAGCCGAAATTTCAACCTGAAGACTAAAGTAAAATCGGACGGGTCGAAATTTTTGCTTACATCAGGGGTAATAAAATCGACCTTTACAAGACGAAATAATCTTCTTGGAGGTCTATCGAGATTGGGGTTAATCTACCCCTACGGGTCGATAATACTCTCTTAAAAGGCCTTATTTAAGAACCTATAGGTGACAATAACCCCACTCTAGAGTGGGCTTAATCTACCCTTACGGGTCGATAATAATCTCTTAAAGGGCCTTATTTTAGAACATATAGGTAACAATAACCTTACTCTAGAGTGGGATTAATCTACCCTACGAGTTCATTTATTCGCTTTATAGCGGTCGATTATTATACCCTGTTTTCGAGGGGTCGAATGGTCGACCCTCTAAAAACAGGGGTCGAACAGGTGATATCCCCCTAGGGGTCGAATTTTCTACCTTTTCGATTGTGAGTGTATCCTATAATCTAATTCTAGATAGATGTATAGAAACAATATAGGCCTACACATCAAAATTGGTGATAAGAATTATTTTTGATCTAGATGACTTGAGTCGAGCAATTAGAATAATATGATCGTTTTATTGATTTATTTATTTTGTATTTATTTATTAATTTGTTTCTTTGTTTATTGACGTCTTTTATAATGTGGGGATTTTGTGTACCAAGGGTAACAGGTATACGAAGTACTACCATTGAGGTACTACGGGGCAAATGCTCTTTCTGTTGCTCTTTCATTCAACTATTTTCTTTTATAAAATGGCATGTTATGTTAAATGATATGGAAAGAAATTAATGCAAAATATTAATAATCCAAAAAAAATCGTCTTTCTAATCTGTTAAAAAAAATGATTTAAAATAAAGGAGGACAACTAAATAAATGTAATTACACAGAGACAAACACAACAATGAACTTCAGTTAGACATATTTGAAATACTAAACAACAATTGTATTATATAAAACACAATTATTTTGGTAACAAATTCAAAAAGGATATTAAATGTAATTATTCTGAGGTTATGTCACGTCCAAAAGATTTCAAAAACAAAGTGTGCACGTTTTTAGTCCCGCTTTCATTCTGACAACTTTTCAGCCTTTTTTTTGTCAGCCGGTACATAATTTGAAATTGTGTATGCAATATGCACACTGTGCCGGTATAACAGGCAACGTACTAAAAGTAGGCCTACGTCTTTTCAGGGATTTGGCTAAATTCAAGAACAGTCAACCCTACGACCAAATAATGTATATCTCCACCAAACTTCCAAACAAGTAATTAAGTAGGTTCATATGACTGGTACTTTGTGTATATATTTACTGCATTCTTTAGAAATAATATTTAGGTCTAGGGAATAGGGATTCATCTTAAACGGTTAAAACTACACTATATTAAGAAACATAAAAATTACACGCACACAAATACACTGTCGCTTCTACAAATCCGTGCCAAAAACGTCACCCGACTAAAGTTTATGGAAACTTATACAGAGTTCCTATATAAAATTGAAACTATGCGAATTCATTCATGCTTGCTAAGGCCGTTGCAAAGATCATCTTAGTTCTCGCGCGAGACTGAATTATACTCACCTAAATTAATAAAATTAATAAATAAATTCGTGTTGAAACCCACTCAACATTCAACTTATTTTCAGTGGCGACCACGCCAACCCTGTAGGCCCCGACGTAATCGACGTGTGAGCGATAACCAACCAAAGGGTCCAAAGATTGATATTTTTAATAAGACATAATAGCAATCGGTAAGTGAACAACTTTGAATATTATTGAATTAAGTCCAAATCAGAAGTTCAAAAACTTCTGGCTAAAGCGGGAATCGAATCCAGGACCTTCTGTATTGGAAGCTACCCACAAGACCAACGAGCCGCTCACATGTAATTTTTATACATGCATTTAAATCACTGAGTATTAGTGCGTATAGCAGTGTGACGTTGCGTAGGTCAGTATCAGTCCCAGGGTCGCCCGGGTCCTCTGTAACAGCGGCAGAATAGCTGTTCCTCTCTGTCTGTCTGTAAATAAAAATAAAAATAAAATAAATTAATAAATTCATATTTATAGATTTAGTCCACCCATCACTGTCATAATTGGATAAGCGTAACGAGTGAAGCGTAGATTCCATTTCACTACACTGGAGAAAAAAACGGAGTGTTTTTTATTCTTTTTTTTTCTTTCTTTTTGTATTTTTGTCTGTCTGTTGGCACGATTCCGGCTAAACCGTTACTCCAATTGCGATGAAATTTTCTGGAGACCTTCGAAATCTCTGAACTTAGAACTGCCACGTTTTTGAGCGCAATCGAAAAATTATTTCTTATGAAAATCGCAATTTTACGATTTTTTTCGATTTTTAAAACATTTCTTCGACTTATAACACCTACATGCTTTATCCGATTGTAAATTTATTTTAGCATAATCGAATAATTATTTCTTATGAAAATCGCAATTTTACACATTTTTGGTTTTTAAACAATTACGCTCATCCAACAACGCGCCTGAAAAGGCGTTTGAGAAGCTTCCTAGTTATAACTATTTTTAGTGGGTGACATTACACCATAGCGACCAAGCCAGCCCTGTAGGCCCCGACGCAATCGACGAGTGAGCGATAACCAGCCAAAGTTCTGTCTGTCACGTGCGTGTGCATATACCGCGGACAGGATAGTAGTTGTTATCTCATCACAGAATGCGTTCACGACGAGTGCGCGCGGATAATATAAATTAGAGCTAGGAGGGGGAGCGTCCATTTAAACCATCAGGAGTAATTATGAAGAAACCTCTTAGTAATACAGCCACAGTTTTTACAGGTGTTATTCAGCAAACTATATTTTACAGAGTGCAATTATTGTAATTTTATCATCATCATTACACATCTACAAAGGCTTCAGAATCGTTTTATGCGTATATCTAGTTGCAACAAGTTTACCAGGATAAATGAGGGAACAATTAAAATGGTTGATAGTACTACAGAGAATTGGTTTTAAATGTACTGGTTCTAATAGATATTCGCACCGAAGCAATCGACAAAATGCAGTGAAAAATTGATGATGTGCACGACAGGAAAGGAATTCCAACAATCTATAGTTAGAATTAAGAAACATAAAATGCACCCAAAAATCCATGTTTTTATAATGGAGTTAGGACTATAATTATGATTAATCATGTACGTAAATTTATAAGATAATGTGTGAGATTTGTGAAGCAAGAATTTCAATAATTGTTGATATGTGTTTATTTTGATTTAGTATTCACAATATGTGTGGCTCCGACACAATGCATATGTAACAATACCTAATTCAATCTGTGTTCATGAATGTATTTGATTCATTGTAACAGTTAATTATTTACTTTTTTATTGGGGGGGGGGGGGGGAGTTCTCGTAATGATCCAAATTCAATGGCCAAGCAATTTTTTTTTATGATTTTGTGTGAAAAATTTAACTATTTTACCACGAAAATGGTTGGCTTGGCGCTCTGAGACGAAATGATCTTATACTTCTTTTCAATGCGAAACTAGTAGAAAGAATGAAAAGCTTGGATCAACTTATCTCACAGCATTCACAGCCGAAGACTTTTGAAGACGAGCTTGGCTGCCGTTTATTTTTTTAAACAATTTTTTGTCTGGGGGATATTACATATTTTTTTATTCGGAAGTGCAGTGGCGTATCCAGGGGGACAACCCCCCCCCCCCCCTATTGCCAAAGAAAAGTGTGAAACTGCACTTAAACGTCGCAATGGAGAATATAGAATAACTGTTTTATCGCAAACTAAAGGCAAATTACCATCTGACCAAAAGAGGATATTTTAGATACAAATTTGTTTATTGTGGTGCTTTAAAACGCACATATTTTCAACAAAATGACCTTGAAAGAGAAAACTTTTACAATACAAACAGGATTTTAGTAGATTAAAAGTTGGTGATGCTTTAAAACGCAGATTTTCACCAAAATGAGCTTGAAAGAGAAAACTTTTACACTAGGGAAACGCCAAAGTCGTTGTTAAACGAGTGAGTGAGCCATGTGTTGAGTACCCGGTTACATTACTTTTTTTTCCCCCTATACCTTAGGCCTACCTAGCCTATCATAGGCTAGAGAGGAGCATTATGACCTTACATTTGACGCGCCCGTCCCCGATTACCAACTTAACTTTAAAAACTATTATTTATGCGAATATAATTATCAAACTTAAATGCAAATGTTCCCGGGTACTCACCACATGACTCGCTCACTCGTCTAACTACGACTTTGGCGTTTTCCCTAGTCTACTTGGCTAAAGCGCCCTTGTAGCCGAAATGTGGGAGACGTGGGATCAATCCCCTGGTCGGGAAAGATTTTGTAATTTCTAGATTGTATTTAAAAAATATTAAACATGTTTTGAAATGCATATAAAGCAGTGTAGTCCATCATCTGTGGCAATAGGGCCTACTATGGTAAAACATAGCCAGTACGAAATACGTGAAAATATTGCAGGTTTACTCAATCTACGAGCGGAATTTGGGGGTACCTTGACGTCCAAAATTCGACTGACCTTGCATGGGCACGGCATTTCACGGCCAGGCGAAAAACAAACAAAAAATATATTTTTAAAATCTAAAACATTGTCGTTAAAATAATTCTAAACATTGGAAGTCTATTTTTCAGTTTTATTTCTTGTAGGTTTTAAATCGCAATGAATCTTGCTGATTTTGTTAACAGTTTCTCAATAAACTCGTACCAGATGTCTGTTTAAAATTTCAGCGCAATCTGTTTCAGCGATTCGGCTGATTTTCAACGTACACACACACACACACACACGCACGCACGCAGAAAAACAATTAGGGCCGTTTAAGTCGAATGGAAATCACTACGTTCGCTACGCTCACTCGTTCAATTAAAAACAGGATTTTAGTAGATTAAAAGTTGGTGATGCTTTAAAACGCAGATTTTCACCAAAATGAGCTTGAAGGAGACCACCCCACTTAGCACTTAGCCTTCGGTACATCTATGAATTAATTGGTTGACCGTTGAAACCCCCCCCCCCCTTTATGAATTCCTAGATACGCCACTGCAAAAGTGGGTTGCTGTGTCAGATATTGGCGGTTTGTTTGAAGTTGGACCTGACGCCGCTCATAGTGTTGTATTTCTGACTTCTGTGAGTTCTAGGCTGCTGGTTATACCTTCCTCTCTCTCTCTGTCTCGCTGCTTTGATGTATACCGACATTGAAGTGTATTCCACGTTTGAAACTTCTCAGTTGTAGCGTTTTCTTTGAATGATTAATTTTTTACGTTCAAATTTTTTTTGACATTAATGGGCCCACGGTCCACTCAAATTTAGCCTTTTATGTTTTGGATGCTAGATATTTATAATGGTTAATAGCATGTTTAATTTGAAGTTTGTACAAATTACCATGCCTTAGTAATTACGTGTATTAATTATTATCCAAGATTTTGATTTTCTCCGGTTTCTGTTACCCGATTTTGTTTTTGAAAGCAAAAGGCACTGCGTTGCGTCTGAGGTACATCTAAGTGTGGTCCACGTTTCATAGTTCTATAAGATGTAATGTTTCGTATGTAGGCTATTAAAACTTTCCGCGGGGAATTAACCCCCTAGCTAGCCAGCCAGCCAGCCGAAAGGATTTCAAGAATGTTGAGGCACTTTTTTTAACACAGAACGCGGTGATTTTTTTATAGGTCATGGACCATATCAAGTTTCAAGATTGTAAATCTTTCGGGGCTTTGTGCAGATAGCTGAAAACCTCAAAACCCTTCAAAATCCAACTCACAACCTTCAGGTGCTACAGAGTGGAACAGCCTTAAGCAATATCCAATCAATCGGGTAGTTGTATACAGCAGTGCGGAGTTCGTCGTCGCCTAAGCACAGTCGCGTGGCGTTTGTCTGCGGGCGAACGCCCGTCGCCCTAGATACATTATTGCTAAAGTGTGTTTATCCTTGAGATCAAAGTGACCAGTGAGTTGGCGAGGCGGGGTGGGTCGCCCCGTCCATTGTCGCGATGTAGCTACCCCATATTCCGAAGGTGCTTAGCCTAACCCACACGCTACTACCCTGACTAGAATTAAAACATTACCAATTACCATGACTGACAGTCGAATTCGGGTTCATGTTTTTGTAACAAATAATACGTGTGTTTACATGGACCTCAGTAATTGATATTCCATCCCTTGGCTCGGCTAGCGATACGCAGACATGAACGGGAACGCCCTACCTCGCCTCGCCACCAAAATGGTCACTTTGTATCTCAACGATAAATACACTTTAGATTCATATTGCTAGATCAACGAGAAAGAATGCTTACCATATTATAGCAAAGAAAAACTCAATTATTGAATTGTAACTGCAACAATACAGAATTCGTGTGACAACAAGCCAAATTAGCCACTAATACAATAAGGTATTATAATTGCAACAATACATAATGTGTGTGGCAGCAAGCCAAGCTAGCTACTCACACAATATTGTATTGTAATTGCAACAATACAGAATGTGTGTCCCAACAAGTCAACTTGCTCCGAAGCAAATAATAATTTATGCAATTACGTAATGCTAAGCATCTTATTATAGGATTCATATTTGTCTATCAGCCAAACACACCCGCAATTATGTTTGTCTGTCTGCAGGAATGCCTCGGTCGTTCCTTATCAAGAACATGCGCGAAGCCGACTCGCCGTCACCGAAATACACGACGATGATTGGCGCGGCAGATTGCCCTCAAACCAAATACTCTTCTGTGATTGGCTCCTCTGGCGGCGGACGACGTAGCGCCTACACGTCTGTGATTAACTCGACTGGCAACCGACGAAGCGTTAGTCCGCGAGACCGAAATAGGAACAGCGCCTACTCGATGATGACGCAAACAACGACTATAACCAAAGAAACTACGAGTGAAGGTATAGGTCTACTTCTTATTCTACTCAGTGACCAAAACCGACTCAGTTACGTATAATAAAATAATGTATGCACGTTCTTCTTCCGCAGATGGCCACCTCATCTGGAGTGCCCCCCATAGCCCCCTCGTCCCGCTGTCCTACTCACCGTACCTGTGGCCACCGATACCGGGCCTCTTCCTCCACTACGCGCCCATGTTGCAGAGACCCCCGGAGGCTGCGTCTCCCGAGAGCGCGGGCTCGCTCGATAGGGGCTACACTCCTGAGAAGGCCAGACTAGGTAGGTCCTTCCTTGCTCAATGCTGACTTGGGGATTTCATGTACTTCATGGCATGGTTTTAAAAAAGAGATGGAAAACAAATTGTTGTAAATAAACACATAAATAATGTAAATTAATAATTCAATGGGACATCACAACAGTCACATTATAAATTGTGAACATGCAAATAAAAGAATTGTCATGTTCACAGTTCAATGCAGTTTTACTTCATAGGTGTTATAATGAAGGGACTCACTAAGAACTTCAATTGTTTTATATCTATCAGTTGTACCTCAAGTGACTTATGTGGAATCTGTTACGATGGGTGTACAATGGGTGGCGATAAGTATAAAATCACCACACTATCGCAACGTCTTTCGCCTGACGCGATGCATTGTTTCGACTTTGTTTTCATTGCGGCAAGATACATGGGACTCGACATTATTCTGGGTTTGTTTCCTGCAGCGGAGGACGACGAGATGCCGCTGAACCTGTGCACGAAACCTCGTCGCTCCCTAGGGATCTGGTCTCCCGCCAGCCTGTGCGAGACTTGGGACACCAGGAAGGTGGTGATCAAGCAGGAGAGGCCGTCCACCACTACCACCCCCACCCCCAGCACTACACCGCCTTCGCTGCCGTCGCCGGTCATTGTGCGCGCTGAGAAGTCACCACCGTCGGCAGAGAGGACGTTCCAGGTAGGTCGCAGGCCCCTCGCACGTCTAGCATAGACGGACTTGCCATTGCTGTAGCCGTGTAGTGGCCTACTTGACTTTGTTGTCACTCCCACCCCATCCCACGCACACAAAAGTTCATAGCACTGACCGTTGAAGGGTACACACTTCCTCGGTGTGACCTTTATTACGGTGTCCGGATGGTTGGGAACGAATGTTAAAGGTCTATTAGCAGGACTTACATTCGCCAATGACAAAGGATCGTTGGCTGGTATCGAGCAGGCGACCTTCCGAATCAGTCCTGTGCGTTGATCTCGACACGTACCGCACCACATGGCGGATGGCGCCATTCAGCCAGGCACACAACACCCAGATGCCGCATTCAGCGCCATGACAATCAGACTTATTAACACGAACACAACACAATACAGAGCTCTGCAGCTGTAAAGACGAACCAAGGACTCCTGTGCGGAACACGCATATGCTCGCAGCTCGGATGCGCATAAGTCGCTGGCCCGGTTGCGATTTCTCGGAAAACTACAGTTCATTTTTTACAAAGGAAAGTTTATACTAAGGGTGTGTCTGAATTATGGTCCAAGTCCAGGTGTAGGTCCAAGTCCAACTCAATGTTAAAGTGCTATACAAGCCTACAGTAGAGCTGCCTGCCGGGCAAAGTCAACACTACCTAAAGTTAGGTTAGGTGTGCATTCGAGAGTCCTTTGTAAAGTATTTGTTTATTAAAAGTATTTGTACATCTAGTAAGACCAATAAATACGAGATAAAAACAAACAAAACTTAAATGTTTACCTTTATTTAACAATGCATTCATTTATTGTTTCTCTCGTTGTCGCGGACGGCCATTTTGAATCGGACCTAAAACGAGTGTACACTTTCGATTGCTCGATCTATTTGTCGACTTGGACCAAGAATGGACCTAGACTTAGATTTTTCAGACAGTTCTTTCGCCATCGACAGATAATCAGTACCTAACTACGTTGTTAGACGTGGATTTGAACTTGGACCTAGACCTGGACCTGGACCTAGACTTTGAATAATTTTCAGACACACCCTAAGAACATAGGGTAATGAATGAGCAAAATATTATGTCTCTTTGTTTCCAAATTCCAACTGTTTACTCAGATTCGAAACAAAGCTCGTGACTTTTACTTTTCTATTACTATCAGAAAATACAATTAATATGTATTAGGCCCGTTCCACATGCACCGAACCGACCAGACTGAAGTCGGATCGTATGTGTATATCAGGTGAAGACAAATACACAAAGATTCAAAGAGAATTAGTGTTTATTTTCATAGGTGATGAAAGACATAAGAAGACATAGGTGATTTGATAATAATACATCAAACAAGAAGAAAAGAACACATAAACAAAACAATGAACAACTAAGAGGTTAAAACATAATAATTCAAGATGCTCCGATCTAACAGTATGAATGGTAGCTCGAGTTCATTTCCACAAATCGGTCGTGAGGGTGTTCACAACAACACGACAGGGATCGGTCGATCAAATCGTCTCGCATGCCGCTTGGCCAATATTTATTTATTTATTATTTTAATTATAATAATAATTATTATTTGTTTATTATACCCTTATAAGGAAAATGGTTTATGTATCGCAACGCAACATAGATTTTGGATGTTTTACCTGTAAATGTACTCTTCACCTCCAAATTATTAGTTCCCCTTTATTTTGATAATTCGTATTGTAATTATTGTACTTTACAATGCAAATATTCGCGCCAGGGAAGCATAGCATTTGAAAATAACTACTTACAATAATGAGTAAGGAAATCGATAATTGAAATACAGTTTGCAATTTAGTTTTAGTAAAATTCCCAAAGTTTTGCGAAATATACTGTAGAAAAAATTAGTGGGACTAGAACGAATTAAAAGTGATATTGTTTCATGAATCAGATATTGCATTTAGGAGGCGTATTTTTAAATTTTATTTTTATTTTATTATTTGATAAATAATGCTGTATGATTGTTTTTTGTTGTTTTTTTCGTATAGGGCCTACTTATATCAATCGTTATTTAGTCTTGCCCTCGGACATCCCCTCACAATATCCTAACTAAATTAATGTTATACCCCCCCCCCACCCCTCCCCCCCACACACACAATTATAATTATAATTACAATTATATATATATATACTTATATTATAAACACTGACCACACACAGTGCAAGCACACTTAACACGTATATTATTGGCGAAGAATCACAGATAAAATACGAGATGTGTATACTGTGTGTGGTGGGGGGCATCCGATCCGATCCGACAAAGACGTTGTATTGTATTGTATGCACGATCTCCTCACGACGATCGGGAGACGACGATATTTTCGAAAAAGTCGGGTTGATTCTGGTCAGGTCGATTGCGTCGGTGTGAACATTGAACAACCACATTAAGTTACATAATAGGCCTATGTACTAACTTAATCGCACGACTTATATGTCGGTCCGATTCGGATCGCATCGGTTCGGTTCGGTGTAAAACTGGCCTAAATATTGAAGTCGTAATTTCCATCAATCGAAAAAGCCATTGCGATTTTGCACGGGCAGTGAAGACTAAGCTTAATCAGATTCAATTATTTGCGTCCAAATCAGCCATAAGGCTACGTACATTGTGCTCCTTTAACTATTGCAACTTTTCTAAGTTGTTTAGCGTTTCTCGCTTGTTCTTCACGGATCCTCCTGCCAGCAGACACGAGTCCACGCGCTGCACACTCGCAAGCAGACACGCTGTCTGTCTGGCCGGTCCACACAAGACATCCGCACCTGCCCTTGCTATACTGTCTCCTCTCCCCCCGACCCCATCAAACACATGCACACTGCGCCCTGCAATAGTGAAATACATGAGTCTAAAACAAGCAACTATATATTTTCCTCTGGCTCTACTGGTCTGGACCTCCACTCGTTCACTGATCACCGTCGCTTCAACAGTAACGTGGTGCTGAGGTATTATTTAACAAAAACGTTAATTTCTCACAGAGAATGCGCAGATCACATCACGGTCAGATCATGCAGTGTGGCGTAGGAACCGCGGGGCGGGGGGGGGGGGGGACAGGGGGGGCAAAATTAACGTGAATAAAATATTAATCCCACAATTTTCGTAGTATATATGCACATACACTTATACAATTCGGCAGTCACCTTGGTAAAACGAATATGTTTGCCTGTATGCTTCGTCATTTCATAAGAAATTAGATTGAAATTTACTAAAATGGGCCCCTTCACGTTAATTTTTTTAGTTTTTAGATCGCAGATAGTTGCTGTTAAACATCGTTTACAGAGTCCGAGTGCAGACATGACGAAATAACTGTAGTAAGATAAATTTATTTTTTGTCTTCGGCGAAATGGACTCTGGCGGTTGGGGCTTCGCCCCAGACCCCAGGAGCCCACGAAATCAACTAATAAAATCCCCCCCCCCACAACTTTCAAAACGTTCCTACGCGCCTGCATGCACAAATGCACCTATTTCGATCGCCAAGTGCGCCTAGATAAACGCATGTAGTTATTGGCCAATACCAGTGGCGGCTCGTGAACTGTTGTGTGCGGTCGCTGCGAAAAATTGAACGTTTGCCTCGCATATCACTTTATGATCCACTCTAACCGGAATTGTTATCATAATTGAAACCAAAATAATATGAAGTAGAACAGAACCATTGTTCATATTACAAGTATTCATAATACATTTATCCACTTTACCCGGACACGTGTTTGAAGTACGCGCTTGACTGTGCACAATGCGCCCCAACTCATGTGAAAAGAACGCTTATACGAAGTAGGCCTAATTGCATGCAGTTGCTGGAAGGTTCGCCGTTCCCCGCTGGCCGCCAACTCGATGCAACCATGTTTATAGTTAGCCTGGCATGGGAAGTAGGGGCGCAAACGCCTTAGCAATTGGATGAGGCCGGGACGTATAGGTATAGGGGGTGCACGGAAAGCTGTTGCGTCCGGGCCCTGAGAGCAGCCTTGCATCCAGGCTAGCTACACCACTGGGGTGAGGTGCTGCCTGGTGTACTGGCACCACCTCGCTAGAGCTCGCAACACGCGTTATCAAAACATGACGCGCAATGGATCAGCGGAATCAGAGAAATATAACAGTCAAATTAACAGCAAAATTGAAGGTGATTTAAGTAGAAACACATAAAGATAACGAACTTCTTTAATATCACTACAATTGACTATGGGTAGCAGCTTAGCAACTCCTTCCAGGAACCACTACTGGCCCAGTGGCCATTACTGAAATCTTGTATGCGACTAAAATGCGGCTTTTTTGTCAAACAGCTTTCAAAATGTGTTTATGTCCCTGTCGTCGTCAGTCACCATAGTCAACACATTGTAAATATACTTATCTAGGCCTATGACGCGATGTTATCGTCGATTGTCTTAATTCTGTATTTCAGTGCAAGCAGTGCGGCAAGTCGTTCAAGCGGTCGTCCACATTATCGACGCACCTGCTCATCCACTCCGACACGCGGCCCTACCCTTGTCAGTTCTGCGGCAAGCGCTTCCACCAGAAGTCAGACATGAAGAAACACACCTATATTCACACCGGTAAGTGCATGTGACTTACTTTACCTGAGTCAAAACGCATGCGCACGCTCACCTATCACGTGGTGGTGCGGGGCGGCGAGGTTTGATCGATCACGCTGGAGCGGTTACAGGGTAGGCTACACAACAAGTGGGCAGACAGGGCCCTACGCCACTGACGAAACACATTAGCCAGTGTGAGTCAAAGTAAGGGGACAGGGCCCTACGCCACTGGCGCAATACATTAGCCAGTCCAAGTCAAAGTGGGCGTGGTAAAGAGGGAGGATTTGTTCTAGTGATTCATGGCAATCACGAGAGCGCTTCTAACTTTCTGTGATCGAGCTTCATCAACTTTATGACAAACTTTAGCACCCCACTGTTGGATTTCTCACGGTATTTTCAATTATTCAGCGCTTTGGCCTCGTCTCGCTAAGCCCAGAGTCACTTGCTATACACACTTTGACTAAGTTTCACATCCATGCTTTATCAGGTGAATGCAGTCACCCCACGGCCTCGCCGCTTATAGCCTACATGTTTCGGGTGCAAATGATATTTCTATTCTCGTCTCGCATGTCGATAGAACCTTTCTTTAGTCGTCCAATGAGTCCTACTCATGTACCGCAAACATAGTATTTGTAGATATTATAATATTTTTAACTAGTAGACCTAGGCCTACGCAAGTAATGCAACAGTTAGCGAGCATCTCTTACACGCGATGTGTGGCTCGTTGGTCAAGTGGTTAGAGCCCCAGAGCTGGAGAACCCTTTTAAAATCCAAAAGTATTAATTTTTCACTTATCCAACCATGGATTATGGATTATTCCACACTCTTCTTGGGGTTGGCTTTGGAGCCGTCCTTTATAGCAATTAGCAAAGAAACATCACGTATAATAAATTGAGAAGAGTAGCTTTGTTGATTCGGGCTTCGCCCGCGAGCGAATCGTGACGAACGAATAATAGTTGGCTATTGTTTGCTCGTCGATGACGACGGCTCCAACAGTGTTGACAATTTGCCCGAGTGGGTGGATCTAAATACGAAAGTATTGTATTTTGTTTTATTTTATTCTTTAATAAATTGACTGTCATAAATTTGATCCCTACAGCCACTGACAATAATTCAAACTGAAGTTTTGTCAACTTCTTCATTGATTAAGGAAGGACTACCGCCAATATTAAAATCACGCGAAATAACCTTATTTTAAATAACTCACATAATGCTACACAAAAAAGAAAAAGTGGATAATGTGGTTAAGTTAGAACTATATCTGGTATCAAACCATTTTCAAACATTGTAACCAGTTATGATTTTAATCAAGGTATTAATTAAATTAAAGTATTCCGTAATTAAATACGCTACTGATTACAATATTTGAATAATTTTTAAAGCATGTTGTAGTTCTAACAAAACTACGTGAGACCTAGTAGCCCTTTTCTCGATTTTACGTTATGGTTTGAGAGATGTTACTAAATTAAGGTTATTTCGCGTTGTTTTAATATTGGTGGTGGAGCTGGTATTGAGAATTGCTTTCATTTTAATTAGATAAGCAAGCAATTAATTAGAGTTCCTGGACAATGTCACCCTCTCATCCAAATACCCGAATTAAATCGGTATTCGTTATTGTCACCTGTAAAGAGAGGGCCGGCCGGCCGGTCAAGGGTAAAAGCACAGCGGTATCCAAACGGGAAATAAATTGCACCACAGAAATGTATTGTTTACTACATGTTCTGCGTAGCTGAAAAATACTAACCTAAAATGACAATGAAAAAATGATATCATATCACTGTGATTTTACACCAATGTTATAGAGCTTATTATCATTTTGGCGCATTTCGTAAATCGGCTAACCTACTTACTTTTGTTTTAGCATTGATACTTGCATAGCACCATTCAATATAAAATGGCATTTCATACAAAATGTATTTCTCGAAACTGTTCTCAAATAACGCAAACATTCGCCCTTCGCCCGAAACTACACCCTTATCTGAATCTCTATAGCCCGAATCATACCAAATCACAATGTTGCGTATGTACAGAATATATACGTGCACGTAATGACCAATATTATTTATGACCAAATTATCCGTATAAATAAATAACCTGCATGCTTAGATGCAATGCCATGAACTTTCTATGCCTTCCATACCGATATGCCTATATGCGAGGGCCTTGCCCACATAATCCGCCTATGCGAGATTTTCTTCTACACTTAGACCACCCATCACCATGTTTTCAATCTTTTGATAAGGATTCTAATTCTCGGAAGCCCTGCATTTTAATACCTCGCAACCCCTAGTTGTGATTGGCCCCTGCGCTCTACCGCCTAATAGGATTATACGCGGACGTATACAACATGCAGTCAACACTCAACAGCTGTTAGGTAATAGTAATTTGAGTAAATGATGATCATCTCCACCCTCCCTCGCCTCGCTGTGAGGGGTGGTACTTCCTGGATGAGCGCCTACACCTGCCCTCTCAGTCTAGCTCATGTGCTTCTCAACCCCAGGGCTTCGATTGTTTATCAAGCGAATCCATAAATATGAAAACAACGGTTTTGCGAATTAAAATAATTTTTTTTTGTTGGTTGACGTCTCTTTTATTGCAATTTTGCTATTCGAGACGATGAGATGTGATCGATACATGGGGTGAAGGACAATTACAAAAAACCTGCCTTATGTGGGATTCGAGCCCACGTACTTCTATAGTGTACGCTTCGGGCCTGCGTCGTCCCAATCTTTTGAGCCACTATACGGACGTCTGGGTTTTAATAGAAACCGCGTTATATCGCGGCAGTTCGTCGCATATCCACATTTACCAAAGTGGAGAAAATATGGTGACCGATACTGTTATTTTATGGTTGATTTAATTTTTAGTATGGTCTCTCCGGTTATTTTATTAAATTTTTTTTTAAAAATTATTCTTTAGTCGGGTTTTCTCAGGAGGAAAGATCAATCGATTGATTGATTATTGATTGATTGATTGATTGATTGATTGATTGATTGATTGATTGATTGATTGATTGATTGATTGATTGAAGTGAACTGAGTTATGTAAATTGAAATAAAATATTTCTACAAGCGAGATATGAGGAACAATAACACACAGTGGAAGACTATAGGTATTTCTCAATTTCATTAATCGGGAAACACTCCCAAAGGTGTAATTGATTTTATTGAAATCAATACTGAAATTAACAAAATCATCTCACGATAGCATAAAAGTGACACTGAGAATTGGCGCCGTGCCCTAGTTTTTCACCATAATGATTTATATTTATTTTTTAATTATATATTATTAATTTATTAAAAACTTAATTACAGAGTAATTGAGCAATAGATAGGATGCAAAAATCGGGTCTATAAGGACCATTCAATAAATTGAGTTGAATCCTTATATAATAAATTTGTCAAGCTCGAGCCCACTTTTTTTACAATGTTAAATGCCCATTTAAAAAACCTCTCGATCGTCAAATCCAGCTAATTTCACGTACAGAATTATGTCAATGTAAAATATGAACGTTGTAGCCCCACCAGTTTGGTCAGAATTGGCCCAAATGTCACGAAAATATCGTTTTAAAAACCGGGGGGAAAATTGTCAAAGTACGATTTCTATGAGAAATATTTCTTCAAATGTCACTAAAATCATTAAATATATCATTTCAGTGATTTTAAACATTCCCATAAAGTTTCATCAAGATCGGAGTAGCCGTTTGCCAAATATCACGAAAATATCTCATTAAAAATCGAAAAAAAATCGTAAAAGTGCAATAATCATAAGAAATATTTGATCGATTGTACCCAAAAACGTGGCAAGTCTAAGTTTAGAGATTTCGAAGGAACCCAAAAATTTTCATCAAGATCACATATGCCGTTTGCCCGGTAGAGCGCGAACAAACAGAAAGAAATACGAATAAAGTGCTAATTTTTTTTTGGGGGGGGATTTGTTTTTTTTCAGTGAAATTAAAGCCTTCTCGCTTCGCTCATCCAACCACAATAATTTGGCACTTCTGCGTTCATATCTTGATATTTCTCCCCCGCCGTTTCTTCACGCTCCGCTCGCCCATGCACTTGGTGTGCAGTGATTGTCACAAAGTATCATAGAGAAGGCAGTGATTGTCGCGCATGGCTGGCTCAATGCCTGCACGCGTAACTAAATGCTCTATTTTATTGCAACGTTAATTCTCTAAGCGCCGCTTTGTCCGCTGCTTAATTAAATCTCTGTCTTTTAAGTAACTGAACTGTTATTAGAGTGGCAACAATGCGTGAAGGCGCTTCCTATCGTAAGACATGGGCTTGCTGTCACGTGCGAGCGAGAGCGAGGGGGCAACAAAGTCTTGCACATTAACAGCACTATAGAAATGTTTCGGATGCATGCAGCTGAAGAAGTACAAGTGTTCTTTTATTTTGTGTTTAAATTACGTTTACTAGGAAAACGCTTAAGTCCCGTCGCGTTGATGGATGAGCTTTTTTTAAAAAAATTAGTACGCGTGGGATCTCTTTACTTCTTCAAGTTCCATTGCAAAATCATTTTTGTTAAATTAGAATAATATTAATTATTCTGTACTAATTGCTAGGGTTATTAGAATGTCAAATATCTGTAGGCTTGAAGATTGCTTTATGAACGCATTGTAGGTGATTGTTGTCAAGTTTCTATATAGTTACTTGTTAATTATTGTTATACATTTCAAAAAACTCATATTAAAACCTTTATTTCTATGGATTCTGGGTAACTTTTTCAACTTTTTTTTTCAAAAGGTACTACATCACCATAACCTTAATGTCCATGTTTAATATGAATATTGTAGCCCCACCCGTTTGGTCAGAATCGGCCCAAATGGCACGAAAATATCGCACTAAAAATCGAAAAAAATCGTAAAAGTAAGATAGTCATGAGAAATATTTCTTCAATTGTACCCAAAAACAATTCACCTCTAAGTTCAGAAATTTCGAAGGTCCCCTCAAATTTTCATCAAGATCGGATAATTTATGCCGTTTGCCTGGTAGTTAGCTAACAAACAGACAGGAAAAAAAAGAAAAAAAAAGAAAAAAAAACACCCGTGCTAAATTTTTTGGGGGTCAGTAAAATTGAAGTCTTCGCTTCGCTCATCCAACAATGGTTTTCACATAACAATGAGACAAAGGCAAATTTATGTAACTAGGAAAACGCTAAAGTCCCGCCGCGTTGTTGGATGAACGTAATTGGATTTGGTGCATTGAGCTGCCATGTGTTATGCGGATTCTGTTGTTCTGTGAAAAAAATTATTACTAAGTCGAAGATTTTTAAAATTAAATTAAATTAAATTAAAAATTAACTTTATTTTTTTATTTTTTTTATTAATCGTTAATTTAAAAAAAGAAAAAAAGTAAAATTGCGATTTTCATAATAAATAATTATTCGATTGCGCTGAAATTTTACACGAATATATAAATTCATAAAATTAAGATTCTGTGAAAAACTCATTACAATTAGATAAAGCATGTAGGTTTTATAAGTCAAAGAAGTGTTTTAAAAATGAAAAAAACTGTAAAATTTCGATTTTCATGAGAAATAATCTTTCGATTGCGCTCAAAAACGTGGCAGTTCTAAGTTCAGAGATTTCGAAGGCCTCCATAAAATTTCATCAATTTAGCCGGAATCGTGCTAACAAACAGACAAAAATACAAAAAAAAAAAAACATTCCGGATTTTTTTCTCCAGTGTAGTGAAATGGAATCTTCGCTTTGCTCGCTTCGCTCATCCAATGATTGTGAATAAGTAGTCGAGGTTATAGCTATAGGCGGATTTGACTAATAATTTGGGGTTTTGTGATAAAGGCGTGAATTTTGGATTGAATACTTAAAACAATATACCAAGAAAATATCCAAGTGGTCCCAAGACAAAATCTGGCCGGTTAAGGGGGGTGGAAGAGGGTGAAAAAAGTGATTTTTTTTCTAAAATTTAAAGATGGAAAAATTAACCTTAATTTAATATTAACCCTCCGTCACTCGCGTGGGTTCTACAAACCCCAGGGTCTACATTCGACTCTGTTTCTCTGCATCAGACTGTTTTACCGACTCTAGATTCTCAGTACCTTCAAGTCACTCTATCTGTTAGCAAAATTTGTAACCCTCTAATCATTAGGGCTTTTAGTGTCGTTATATTGCCGGTCTAAACTTGGCTGGGGTTTCTGAAACCCCACGCGAGTGATCACGTTACAGTAACAGCATAGGGAAACTCAATGCTATTTTGGCTTAAATTTTGAAATTTTGGAATTTTGGAAAAATTCTTCTTGCAATTTACTAACTGGTTCATCTTTATTACTAAAAAGTGAAACAAAACTTAAAATTGCATTATTTGGACACCTTTTTTGAATATTTTGAAAATGTCCATTTTTTAAATCTGAAAATTACAATAAAATGATATTTCATAAATAAGGTTCATTGGCGTTTTATTTCCCTGTCCTCCCAGTAAAAACCACCAACATAGTAGTTCCACAAATCATATGAGCACAGACAGAAATATCCAAAACATACTTCTGCACTAATTACAGCCCAAAATAATTTGGGGTTTGACAAACCCCACGCGAGGGATGGTGTTAAGAAATTCCGCGCGAGTGACGGAGGGTTAATATTACAAAATTAATACATATTGTAGATAAGATAAAAAAGTTTAATTCAAAACATATATATAACCATTTGTAAATGTGACCAGATTATACACACTTTCGCATTTATTCACACATTTAGTCACTGTGCTGGGAGGATGAGCAAGTTTATATACTTACTAAAAACCAAGTCACTGGGCTTTTATTCATAGAACATGTTCCAAACATCATACGACAATCAGATCATTCCTCCCGTCCTACACACGCACAATACATTCAAACGCAGAGCGACGATATAGGACAAAACCAGCCGCAGTCAATCGAGGATGGGTCCCCGACGACGACCCCTAAATACCAGCCAATGTTTGCGAGAAGGACCCTGCCTTCTTTGTCGTCTGGTATGATCAGCAAAGGAATACCCTGGATCAATTTCTACCTTGGGCGCAAGCTGGGTAAATTTGCTAGCGTTGTTAGTTGGTATTGCCATATTTTAATTTCTTTGCTAATTCTTTCACAACATGGTTACTTATACTAATAATAAAACAATAATTATGACTTCAATATAAAAGGAGGGATCGATTGACCAAATAGGCCCATCCATTAACGTGACTATTATTAATTATTATATAGCGTTAGTAAAGCGGCCAGTATTCACAGTACATTATTCAAATTTTAAACATCATAAATGTATTATTTGATCCTATTTGTGTGTTAACACTCGACTGCAAAATCACCAATTTGTTCTAAATAGGCTACTTGACACTTATTCTTAGAAAATTGGTCAAAGTTCAGGAGTGACAATGTACCCAAGACGTGAAATTATTTTTTCCCTCTTTCGTGTTATTGGCATAATTTGGGACAAAACGAGTGGTCTTACGATATACTTTCGTCAATTTTGAGTAAATTTGTGAAAAAGGGTGAAAATCGCATTGAAATTTACCCAAGGCGTGAAGAAAACTTATTTACGTCCTAATTTGTAATATTAGAATAATTTGGAGAAAAAACGAGTGGTCACACGATACACTTTCGTAAATATTGAGTAAATTTGTGAAAATGGGTCAAAGGGCGCATAATCTGATCGGATTTACATATACTCTTAAGTAACATTTTAATTTTTTTAATTAGATTTCAAACATTAATCTACAATACAAATTAATTTGGCGTTCAAAATATTATATGTAATACAGATTTATTTATTTTAGTTTTATCAACCCCTTTTAGTACACCCCCTCTTTCTCCTTTTTGCAAGAATCTTTTTTTAGGGCACCACTAGCCATTTTTTAAAGAATGTTCTTCTGATTGTTTTTCCCAAAATTCACGGACCTATCACTAAACCCATGACTGATAGGCTGATCCTCCCAGCACAGTGAGTAAATTTGTGAATAAATGTCAAAGGGTGTACAATCTGGTCAAATTTACATAATATGGTAATTTATATTTTGTTAATTAAACTCTGTAAATTTATCTACAATATGTTTTAATATTGTTATCTAAATATTAAATTTAGGTTAATTTTTCAATCTTTGAATTTCCGAAAAATGTAATTTTTTCACCCTTAACCGGTCAGATTTTGTCTTGGAACCACATGGATATTTTCTTGGAATTGTTTTGAGTAATTCATCCAAAATTTACGCCTTTATCACAAAACCCCTAATTCTTCTTGCATTTTCCTTGATTGGTGAAGCATAAGAATCTTACCAAACATCGACGACAATTTTTCATTTTGCTTCCGTCACATAGGAGAAAAAATAGTCTTATAATAACACCTTTGTACGGTCGTCATTTCTGTGATTTTCCTCGTCGGTTTAAATTGATACATTTGACCTTAGAGTTGCAATAGATCTTTCAACTCCCTCCCTCCCTCCCTCCCCCCTAAACCAACAGCTCCCCAACAATTGGCATGCGATAAACAAATAACATCGAGAAATGTAACACTACCAGCAAATTCTGATATTCATGATATTATTAGCAATTTAGCAATTGCTATTTTGTTGTTGATGAGTACGTTTTAATTGATTGATTGATTGATTGATTATTGCTTAACGTCTCATATTAATGCACTTTGGCTATTCGAGACGATGAGTGGTGATGGATGAGGATGAAGCATGAACAGAAGGGAGGAGGCGGAACCCGGTACCGAAGCCGAAGCCGAACGAACGAAGCCGTTACGCTAGCTCTCGAACCCTCTATCTGCTCTAACCAGCGGTATACGTGAGTTTCAGAACATAGCGGTCACCCACTCGACCTCTGACCACGCCCGATTCTGCTTAACTTCGGTGTTCGAGTGGGAACCGGTTAAACGACCTCGTCTAAACCGCTGGCTCCTTTAGCTTCAAAACGACAATCCATCAATCAATTGAACAGAAGATTCCTAATTTTATTATCACTTTTTCACTAATCCACATCAAACTTTACAACCTAATATTATTATAAGCACACTATTGTTGCACGCCTTTAAGCACACATATCAAATATCAAATAATAAAAATAATAATTATTATTTTTTATTTTTTTTAAATTGAATTCAATTTGGGAGGGGGGGTGCTTATACAGCCAAACTTCTCGTAAATCGCAATGTAATGTAGGCATCGCCAGAGAATATTGATACGAGAGAGAGAGAGAGAGAGAGAGAGAGAGAGAGAGAGAGAGAGAAAGAGTGAGGGGGGGGTGAGAGGACGGGAGGGAGGGAGGGAGGGAGGGTGAAATAACTGAATGCAAGCGGGCGGGCTGGAGTTGGTAATTGCGTTGTGCACCTCTTGTATGTATGTTTATGAATACTTGATGACGGACTATTAAAACCGCACTAATGACTCCCCTAGGTCTTCCTCCCCCCTCCCCCCTCCCCCTAACGCGCGCCCCGTGAGAACCTAAGCCTGAGCGCGATAAGCCACAGCTAAACAGAAACACGCGAGTCTTACCATACTACAATAACGGATGTTTGTCGTTTTCAATTCAATTATAATTTTTTCTATCGACTGCAAAATAAATGTATTAGCCTATAAATTGTTGGCTTATTCTTAATTTTCCTTGATATTTCAGATTGTAGGATGAAATTATTGGAATACTAGTATATTTGTGAACGGAAACTTTCGGTGACGACATTATGTTTGTACTTCCTCGGCTGGTGCGATCTCTCTCTGTGGGCTTCATACAAATACAGTTAAAAAAGTAAATTACAGCCGTGTTTTAGTTCGATACACTCGGAGATTGCACCCTGAAGATATCTAGACAGAGATAAGAATTCTTTTCAAAAGGTCGAATACATGTGCTTTCAATGACGCGCGTCACACGAAGAAAGGAACAATGTCCTCGAGGGAAAGAAATCTTCACGTCTTAATTCGCTATCTATTAATCTTCGTCTAGAAATCTTCGGGAAGAAATCTCCACGTGCAAGGAACAAATGCTATGATCATTTACCTCCTTATGCTAAGTGACAATTAATCCGGTGAATCGTTTGTCGCGAGTTGGTCGAGCCATAGGTTCGCGTGTTGGGTGCCATTAGTTGAACGTACGTGTAAAACATGTCCCCCGTTAGACAGACTAAAAGCCAGTCAGACGGACAGACAGACAGTGACACACTCACAAGCCGAGAGTGCAGCGCCGACAGTGAGGGGGCGGATTGATTGTCGATACGTTCTATAGACTGCGCTCGAACCTCGAAACATGGTTTGTCATCCACGCACTGATATGTTCACTTCACTGCACACGTACACCTACACACCTGCACACCTATACACCTGCACACCTACACATCTACACACCTGCACACCTACACATCTACACACCTGCACACCTACACACCTACATACCTACACACCTACACACCTGCACACCTACACACTGCACACATCCCCTATCAACAAAATTAAAAATTACAATTAATTAATAAAAAAATAATAAAACACCAATGTGTCCCGTAATCATACGTTCCGTCTCAAATCACACACATGTTTTTTGACGTACCCTATAAATCTACAGGATAACAATAATAATAAAAATAATAATGGGTACGTATAATGTTTACTCGCGACGCGGCGAAATAACCCGAAACTCATACACGTTTGATTTAATAATAATAATAATAATAATAATAATAATAATAATAATAATAATAATAATAATAATAATAATAATAATAACAATAATAATAATCATAATAATAATAATAATAATATAATATAATAATAATAATAATAATAATAATAATAATAATAATAATAATAATAATAATTTATGTCATGTAAGTCAACAGTCACAACAAATAGCAGTTTCCTAAAGGTTTGTTCTGTGGTCCCGGTAGCTTAATTGGTAGAGCTATGGCACGTTAAGCCGGAGGTTCTGGGTTCGAACCCCAGTCGGGGCAAACTTTTTCGACAACTGCTATGAATCAATAATAATAATAATAATAATAATAATAATAATAAGAGTAGAATTATTATTATACGTTGTGGTGGTCTAACAAGCCAAAATAAATTAGTTGTAATAAATGTCGATTTGCAACACTAAAAAGAAAATAAGTAAAGTGATGCATTGATTTATGGATTCTTGCTACAAGTTCATCCGAGTAACTGAGGTTTTTCCTGAATTGTGATGTGTTTGCAATAATTCTGTTTGTCGTTGGTTGTCGCTCGATACGGATAGCTATCTTTAGTTTGAGCTGAGATTCTGACAGGATAAGACTGTCTGTCGATATGTTGAACGCTCGAACCCGTGCTTGGTGGCCTACTGCCCCGAGTCAACATAACAGCACAGGCGAAGATACGCAAGTTTAGTGAGCAAGACTACACAATTTGTACCTGGAACCTCCACCAAAAGCAGCGATAAGTAAGACTACTATACAGTGTACCCGGCACCTCCACCAAAAGCAGCTATATGTAAGACTTAACTACACAGTGTACCCGGCACCTCCACCAAAAGCAGCGATAAGTACGGCTTAAAGGGTCTATTACCCTTAAAAATCTATCTAGACCCTAGATCATAATACCACACATAAATGGCTTTTATTATAAATAAAATTTTGTACCTGTGAAATTACAATAATTTGCGAAAATTTGCGTTTTGGTTATTTTTTGTGTCATGTAGATACTAAAGCATTATACTAATCTAAAATGGGAATTTAGAAAATTATATCTCAAACTGAACAAATATTTACACTCATACCTTTAAAAATATGCGTTCCGAAATTACACCAATTCTACGTATAATCAGGATATTTTGACAAACCACTTGTTCAAATTACATAATCAAAACATAGAGAATTTGCTTATAAGATAGTTGATTACGTCAATAATGGCCATTATGTTTTTGGACCATAATCCTCCAAGGTCACGTGGGGCATATATAGATCGTCCCATTGTCATTTCTTATATGGGAGATTTTTGGCTTTGAGACCTAGGTCGAAAAGGTCGGGCTTGGGTGGACCCAAAATATTTTCTGTTAATTTGTGAATTCGTAACTAATTATAGATCGAATGTAACATATTTTTATTTGCCGCCACCTCCACCAAGGGCCAAAACAAATAAGACTTTGCTGTGAGCTACTCGGCACTTCCACCAAGAACGAAAAGCAATACTTTATTAGGAAAACGCCTAAGTCGTTGTTAGGAGGATAGTGCCGGGTTTCACGCTGTATTATACTTGATTTTTTACAATCTCCCTACTTATAATTTTGGAATTTCACTTCACTCTTAACATGATCTTATAATTTATCCATGAAACACTATTATAGAACATCTTTTGAAAATATGCATAAAATACTCTTCATAACAGCCAGTACGAAGTATAAGTACGAGTTAAAATTGCAAGGTCCACTCAATCTCACATCCAAATTTTGGGAAAACTTGAGAGTGGTGGAATCAGGCGCTACGCTTCTTTCGCTTCCCTCCTATACGTTTTCGTTTTCGCAAAATATTTTTCGTGTCTGTTTCGTTTCATGGATTGGGTTTGATGGAGGCTATCCTAGCTTAAAATATATATATATATAAAATAATGATCTCCAAGTGGCAAAGGATAAAATAAAAATAAATTATACATGAAATTTCGATATATTATTTTGGATTTTCAAACGAGACTTTTTTAATTTTTTTTTTATCATATCGTAAAGAGGGATGTTTGAAAATCTGTCCGTTTCGCTCATGATCGTATTTTATTATGCAAAATGTGCGGTCCGATAACGTGAATGCACCATGCCATGCGATTGGATCAATATCAAATTTGGATCAGTTTAAGTTTGATTGGATTGGACATTGCTTAACGTCTCATATTAATTCACTTTGGCTATTCGATACGATGAGTGGTGATATATGAGGATGAAGTATGAACACTGAACAGAAGGTAGAAGGGGATACCCGGTACCGGCACATAGACTACTCCTTTCGAAAAGTACCAAGGGGACCAACGGCTTAACGTCCCATTCGAAAGGACGTTGTAACCTTGACAGACTTGACAGTCATATACGTTTCTCCATTAACCCGGACTGCCGAGCAGACGTCGAGGAGAACGAAGCCGTTACACTAGCTCTCGAACCCTCCATATGCTCTAACCAGCGGTATACGTCACACGTGAGTTTCAGACCAAGCGGTCACCCACTCTACCCCTGACCACGCCCGAGTCTGCTTAACTTCGGTGTTCGAGTGGAAACCAGTTAAACGACCTCGGCTATATCGCTGGCTCAGTTTAATTTGAAGTACATGTTATGTGAAACGTTTAATTTTTAATCCGGAATGCATCTTTAGATTCCGTCATTGTAAAAATGTATTTTCATATTCTTTAGGTTGGATTCGAGTGGACGTAAAAAGTGGTTTTGGAAGTTCCGAATAATAATTGTGTATTAAGTTTGCATTGTTAGACATAATATCAGGCAAGCATTTTTAAGCTATATCATGCACGGAAAGTAAAGAAGTAATCACATATTTATTGTATATTACATTTTGTATGATGAACTAGTAACTCGCCTTTTTTTTATCGCTCACAGTTTAAAATGTTGATCAAATTAGCAATTGTTTCTGTTTTTGCAAACAATCTAATGTGATAATTCGTTGCAGCATGCAATATTGTGCAACAGTGCACAGTGCATGCAGTTACCCCGTTCATCTTGATGAAATTGTCTGCAGCCTAGAAATCACATTATATACGCCTATTGTTAAAATGTCACTTTTATCAACTTGAAGTCATGAACAGTTTTGATACAAAAGGATGAAAATAATTTAAAGATAATTTTTAATGACGTATAGGCTCTTTCATTATTTTTGACGACCTACTACATTTATTAGTCAAAATGGGAGTTAGCGAGTTTTTGGCCTACGTCGACGACATGATGTTACTGAAAATGTCGATAATCCTCCCCGCTTTCCTCGGGATGGCCTCTAGCGTGTCAGTGTGATTTGACCCGGGGCGTACTCTGGTCAGCGGTGGTCAGCGAGCGAGCACGCACGCACGGCTAATAATTACACCCCGAGCGTCACACGAACACATGTGATCACAACAACAACTACAACTACATGTAGGGGAATCGATTACAGATTTGGATGTCGCCGTGCACTTATCTGATCTTTAGGCTGGAGGTGAAATATTAATGGGCAGTAGTAAAACCTGACCGGCCACATGAATAATATAGTAACACGGCCACACAGCGTTTGACAGGTGGGTGTGTGATCGCCCTCTGCCTTAGGCTTCCTCTCTGACACCATCCGTACATTCGTCCGACTGTGCTTGTGCATGTCAGGTCTCACGATAAAAACAGAACATAACCCCCGAATGACGTGGTTCTTTGTTGGAATTGCAGAACAATTTTGGTGACCCTGCAAGATAGGAGGTTGGGCTAGTTCCTCACAAGTGTATAATATTTGTGTACACGGCACCTCCATCTATAGTAAAGGCTGAAATAAGTGGTGAACAATTTTGTTACGTCCCTCTTTAAACTCGACACCTCCACCAACAACGAGATTATAAACCTGGGAAGGAAGGTATTTTATAATTTTGTATTCTTCTTCGACGATCTGAATTCATAAAGTTGCTTCACTCTCTTTTGTGCTAGTGCTTGCATGGTTCGTATAACCGATTCTATCCGATTAGATAAGAAACGTGATAACAATAACACGTATCACAAAATATTTACGCTTTTCTCAACTACCCGTACCTACACTTTTGAAAATGTATTTCGGAAAGTTATGTCTACAACTATGCCCACTTCGGAAGACCACCATCCTATACTAATCACTCTCATTGCCTCTTTGCGTAATAACACACCCACGAGTCCCAGTCAGAGTTATCTTGTATCGCACAGGCTGACAGACCTAATTAATTAAGATAATTGAATCGATATTAATTGCAGAGTAAGTATAGCGAAGCGTGTGAGGTGAGTCCTGTACGATGCAATACATCAAGCAGTGAATGCCGGCCAAGTCACCAATGAGATATGCACACACAACATAAACACGTTATTATACATTAATTGATCGTTCCCGGTTGGCAAAAAGATCAAAACTTGTACACGTTTTAAATCACGATCACACGGATGGAATACGACACATTTGGCAGATGACAACTAGATTCGCTCGGCCGGAAGAAGTCGACCCCGACGTATATATGAAACTTTGCAATAGGCTGTCAATAAAGCACACTGGCACAGCCCATTCGACATTCGTAGATTATCAAAAAGTATATTGAGAAAAAAAATTGTGCCAGAAAAAAAAACACGGACATGGCTAATTTGAGACCTTTTAACAATGTTCAAAATCGTAGATATGAATTTATTTTTTAAAATATCTTAAAAAAGTGTGACTGCATGCGATGTAAGCCTTTTATATCTGCTTCCGTGACAACTGTCCAAAATGTCAATCTTCTGAGGTGTCAGTCAGACGAGAGAACAGGAATTTGCCGAAAACTCATCTTTAGAAAACATCTCTGAACTATTATTTAATATTAATTTTAATATTATTGGAATGCATGCAATCAGGATCATCACAGTATATTTTTAGCATGCGTTGTAGCGTATACAGTGTCAATCCTTATTCAAATTAGCAAATTGTTTAAGGCCGATGAGCATAATTTAAAAAATTACATATTGTATTTATTTTTTATAATTGATTCAGACTCACGAATTTAAAAACAAACACAAATTGTATTATATATTATAAATGCTATAGTTTTTATAGTAATACTAAACCATTTTAAAAATAACTACTCTAAACAAAACGTGTCGATGGATTTAATTTGTTTTAATCTACCATCCATCGACTTGAATAATTTCATATGAGCAGTGAAGCAGCATGATTTGTCATAACGGGAGTACGCATAGGTCAAAAGTTGCATTTGAAATCAGTGAAGTGAGTGTTTAGAAAAGCAATGTTTATGGACTAACATCTATCTCGGATAAACGGTAAGCCACACTTTTTTCAGCACATTTCGTAACGTAACGTGGATCAAAAATAGATCGTTAGTGTTCATACTAAAATAATTTTTACGTCTCGGTGGTCTAGTTGGCTAAGGCGCATACCTGGGATGTGGGAGACCCGGGTACAAACCTCGGTCCGGATAGATTTCTTAACTTTTTTTAAACTCCTATATATTGTATTCAATATAAGAAATTAGCGTTTTATATTACTTTTATTTGCTTTTGTTATGTTTTTTGTGAACCTTGTCATTACATGGTAGCTGTTTGATATGTAAGGTAAAGAGTCGATGTTTTGACATGACGTAGACACCAGGAAGCTCAGGTTTAACAACGAGGTATTTGATTGGCTCGAGAACACTCGGGCAAGAGGGGGAAGCAATCAGAGATAATTTGTTTTCCCGCCAAGCTTCGCCTCAGTGCACAGCCTGACAACTAGTCGATATCCACCGCACAAAGCCAGCTAATACATTACCAGTCCGACATATCGGACAATATAGCACGAGGAATATTATTTTAAGGTTATGTCTAAACTCTCAACCTGAATGTTCACTTTGCTTCATTGGATTGGATGAGGAATTATACAGACAAGACGGCCAATGCGCCATTCTCAGACTAGTCAACTATCCAAGTGCACTAATTTAATGAAAAAGGTCACGCTACTATAGCAGGCGACCAAAGCTCCAAATAGGTTAGCAGGCTATAAAAAGGGCAACAGGCAAAAGTTGGGACTACGAAGACCTTGACACAAATCAGACCTATGCAAAATGGCGGCCGGCAATTTCGCGGACTTGTAAACGTATCCAGGAAATGATAATGCGAGGTGGAGGGAGGAGAAGATGTTTGTAAATTTTCAACTTTGAAATGCCTAACAACACGTTAAAAAGTTTCAAATTATTACATTGTACAGGTGATTGTGATAACTGACAATGAAATGAGAACCGTTGTCTCATAGTCATGGGCCGCCCCTGTGTTAAGGTGATGTTATGATTGTGATGCTTCTGTTGTTATGAATGTCTACAAAACTACACCTCCTAAATGGACTCGCTATCTAACGTTTATTAGCCTTATCTGGTAGGCTTTGAAAGTGTATGCCCAAAGCTATAAGTATTAGGCTATGGCCCATAGCCTATGGCTATAGTCCGTATATTGGCTAGCAGGCTAAAATCGCATGTGAACACACTCGAACGAGTATTGGGGATGGGTAGAGGTAGAGGTGATCTATCTACCCGTAGCATTTTCTGTTTTAATATTATGACACTTTTATGTGTATTTATTTACTAAGAAAATGCCTAAGTCGTTGTTAGACGACGAATGATTGAGCCATGTGTTGAGTACCCAGTATAACAATCCCGTCCCTCCCCCTGCCTATGGCTGGATCAGAACAGCATGGGTCTTTCCTCCCTAGTCTATAGGCTAGAGTGGCGCATTATGGCCTTATCCAGATGACGCGCCCTTATACCAACTAAATTTAAAACCCTATATATTAGTTTTATACCTATATATCAATCAACTTAAATGCAAATGTTTCCGGATACTCAACACATGACTCGCTCACTCGTCTAACAACGACTTTTCGTTTTCTTAGTCTAGTTGCCTAAGGCGCCCTTATACGAGGAATGTGGGGGACCTGGGTTTAAAGAACTACGGGAAAGTTTTTTTATTTCTGGATTGTAGGATGAGCGAAGCAAAGACTTCACTTTCACTTACCCTGAGAAAAATAATATATCGGGAGTTTTTTTGTTTTTTCCCTGTTTGTTCGCTCTATACCGGGATAACGGCATATGATAAAATTTTCAGGGGACCTTCGAAATCTCTGAACTTAGATCTGCCAATTTTTTTGGTACTATCGAAGAAATATTTCCTTTGAATATCTTACTTTTACCATTTGCATCGATTTGTTGTGATATTTTCGTGATATTTGGCCCACGACCGGGCAAACGGCTTCTCCGATCTTCATAAAACTTTACGGGAACATTTTGAAATCACGGAGCTTAGATATTATGTTATGATTTTGGGTCAATCGATAAAATATTTCGCGTATAAAATCGTACTTTTACGGTAACGATTAGTCAATATGACCTCGCCGCCCCGCACCTTTACGCGGTTGGCACAACGCGGCGCGAGTCGTCTCTCTCGGACTCGCTACTCGCAGGATCACAGTCAGTCGCCTCGCATTGTTAAAGGCAGAGATGGTTCAAAAAAGCTTATCCATCAACGCGTCTGGAAAAAGCGTTCGCAAAGAGGCCTAGTATAAAAAATTATAAAATGTAAGGTTTACTCAAGCTCCCAGCGGAATTTTGGGGAACCTTCAGCATGTAAGATTCGGTACACCTTGCAAAGTCACTGCATGCGTTTACCGCCTGACATTCAAAACGCGATTCGATAACAATTATTTATTTTCGAACAAAACCATTGTCGTTAAATTAAATGTTACAATATTTTAGCCTATTTTCAATTTATTATTTCTTGTAGGTTTAAATCGTGTAATAGTGTAATACTCGTACCGGATGTCTGTTTAAAATTTCAGCGCAATCGGTTCAGCGTCTTCCCTCGTCTAATCAATTAATTTTAACTTCTATGCTAATTTGTTGTAAAAACTTATTTACGAATATTATTGTGTAGCATCTGTTTTTATACCCAGCTTCTACAAGTGTTTGTGTATAAGGTTCCGTGACATATTTTTTATTGTTATATAGGTTCAACTAAAATCAACTGAATAGAAATTTGGATGAATGAACTGACCTTAGTTTTAATTGAAATTAAAACGAATGTAACGTCTTCAAAACTATGTAATTCACTGATATATCATCTCTATGTATATGTTCACATATTATTTATCTCTACCTACAACAAAGTTTTAGTTTTAGTGGACATACTCATAAAATGTGCCCGATAATTATCGCATTCGTATGCATTTTTAACGAACGACCAACTTTTGTCGAAATTTTAGAACGATCCGATTCTTGCTAATTGTTGTATATTATTATTGTATCGGTCTGCATTCTGCAAGGAGCCGCTCTTCTAGGCGTGTTCACAGTTATGTTATTCTCCCCATGTGTCTTTGTTGCGTAGGTAGCAGCAGCAGCAGGACGTGAAATCTATAAACACCTGCCACGCATGCTAGGCCTTCTCTTGCATCAACAGCCAGCTCCGGCAGCTCGCTCATTATTGGGCTAGGAAATCTAACGTATTACGCCTGCCGGCCAACAAGTCAAATACATCGCGGCAAATATTTAGATTGGTATAGCATACTGAGAGCAAGACAAGAACCGAACAATTACCCGTCGTAAGGAGCACCGAGCCGAGCCGAGCATCAGCTTGGAGCGTGCCATGATGATTGGAATTTAACCATGTATTTTTTCGTGGCTCGAGGTATTAATAATATTATGATATTGATATAAATACAGTGGTGAAATATCCCAACATGACATCAGGCTTTGAACCAGAACGCAGGAAATATAGGTGTAAACTTACTATACTCAAAACATAATAATTCCAAAGAATGTCACATTATTTTTGTAGTAGCAGCACATGACTAATATGTGATAGCTTTCCTAGCTTATATTTTAGGCTGCAAGGATTGCAGAGATTAAAATATATTTTGAAAGGCCGATTAAACATTGTGTCATAAAATGTAGTCTACTTTGCACATTCTACGAAACATACGATTAAAAAACGAGAGTTAAAGTGTGATAAAATCAGAATATTTTCAACACAATTTCCCTGAGAACAAATAATTGTGATATTCATCGATTTGGTTGGTAAAGGTTCGAATGTTCATTGTGAATTTGTATTTGGTCTCTAATACATTATTATAGTGTAATGAATTACATGGAAAATGGCTGAAAATGGTTGAATGAAAGAGGAACTCGAAAAAAAAGAAAAATTTGGCTTTGTTTTACGGGATAATAGCTCACTTTTGGCCATTATATGCAAATTTTGGGTCAATATAAAAATTAAAGTTCTAGGTGCAATATTTTATTTTGAGCTCAGTTTTTTAAATTACTTTATTTAAAGTTAAACATGTCTCCGCTCCGAGTATTATTTTCTGAAATAACGTTTGATACGATTTTTCAGTCCACCGGTTCAAAACTCTTGTGACAAAATAAATTGCACCTCGAAAATTATTTCAGAAAGTTGTTTTCCCTTATACTCAGTCCGGAGACAAAGGTGTGTTAAAACAATTTTAAAAAATCATATCTCAAAATTAACTATTGCACATAGAACTTTCATTTTCTTACTGACCCAAAATTTGCAATTGCTAAAGAGAGCTATTGTCCCGTAAAAAAACTTTTTATTCAAGTTCCTTTTTCATTCAACCAACTTTCAGCTTTTTTCCTGTGACTTTCAAAATATTGTTAAGAGTGCTCTGGAATAGTCTACAGTTATTTTGGAGTTTTATTGGTAAAAGAAAAGAAAATAATAGAAATTGAGAGCTCACGTCTGGCCGTCTAGTGCAGTCACCTCCTGACAATGAGGGTCAAGGCCTAGCCCTCATCGGTTTCACTGATAGCACACCACATCGGCGGCGCCACCTGCTCAAGATTTATACGCGTCCTGTACGCAGTCTTATGACTGCGAGCATGTGCCACGGTGCTACGGGCCACTTGAGATTAGTCCAGGTGTTACAGAACATACTTACTAAATAGTTGCGAATTTTCTTAACCTAGTACCCACTTTTCTGCAATACTATACTTATTTTTTAAATACTTTAAATTAAGAACTCGTGTGATTCAAACTATAGCAAAGCTACACTTTCCCAAAATCTAGATTTTTAATCGATTGATTTTATTGGATATTGCTTAACGTCTCATATTTATGCACTTTGGCTAATTGATACGAAGGGAAGGACGTCGGAACAAAAGTAACTGGGATTCGGCATACTTATGACACTTTTACAGTTAACGAGTCACTAAAAATCTAACATTAATGTCTGTATTTGCATTCCGATAAAAACATGGAATCTTTTTGGTTGAATCAATAACATGACAGTATCATCCAAACCCCCTGTGCTTGCTATATGACAAGTGACAACAAAGTTTACGTGGAGGATTCAATGCGACACTATACTTTATCGTGTATTATAATACGATCACACCAACCACTCGATCCGCACTGCACTTTAAACATTGATTGGATTGGTTGGCACAGTCCTGCACTCGCGGACAAGTTCGGATAGTATTAGACGATCGTATCGGAAACGTGGTTGTAAGTAAACGGTTTCGAGTATTGTATCGAATGTAGTGCAGGAGGATGTCAAAAACCAGATCGAATCCCTGTTCAATTTTTGACATTGTAAACTCATACCTCAGAAGTCAGAATACAGTATTGAATCATGCAAACATGATTGTTGTTACTTGTAACGACTGACTAAATACATATATAGTAAAGTGATAGTAATCAAAGATCGGTAAACAAATTTGTTTCTGCTTTAATTGCATTTGAACCCGAAGCTTAGGTTCGGGGCCACGAGGCAAGCCCATCATTAAATAAAATGGTGTTCATCGTAATATTAATAATAATATGCTTTGTTCTGGTTGCTCACTGGGTTATTTCGTTCTACGGGTCATGAAAGCCTACAACATATAATAATATGCTTGTTATATTTTAGTGATGATGTAGTAATACAGAGTGCAGTAAATTAAGCCTACCATTCCCATTCCTTGTGTATTTTAGTTGCAAGCAAGCGCTACTTTATTCAAACTGTATAATACAGAAACAGACAAAAGCATGTCAAGTGCTGTGCTAGACATACTTATGAGTGTAATGACAGTAAATAATTTTATTATGATTGCGATACTTTGGATGTATTGATCTTTACGATAGGGGACTCATATTACCTAATTTTTACTTGTGAATACGGAATGGTATCAACGTATTCCTCGACGTGTGAGATCCACAGGCTTGTATTATTAACGAGTTTATGATGTGTTGCAGGAGAGAAGCCCCACAAGTGCGTCGTGTGCGGGAAGGCGTTCTCCCAATCATCCAACCTAATCACGCACATGCGTAAGCACACCGGCTACAAACCCTTCACGTGTGGCCTCTGCGAGAAGGCTTTCCAGAGGAAGGTCGACCTTCGAAGACACCGGGAAAGCCAGCACCCACCGCCCACCGAGCCAGTATCGAGCAGCAGCGCCGGACTTTAGAAGGCGCGGCAAGTGAACGGGGATTGCAGAGTACCTTGGACAACATCTTGATTTTACAGCAAGCGATATTTTTCGGGTCACGTGATTGCTCCTCACACGGTTACTACTGTGTTAAATAAACGATTGAAAGGACTGTAAATACAAATTATATTATTTACTAAATTGAAATGAAGACAATCAAACATCTACACTCTGATAGAAGGCATGTTTCCAATGAATTGGATTCCCGTACGGATAAAAACTCAAAAATATATATTTTGTAAAACAACTATTTCTTATCATCTAACTATCGTAAGTATTGAGGTTTTGTAATTAATTTAATAGTTTATTAATCCAGGGACCAAAGATATTTAAATAACATAAAAATTCAGCGCTTTAACTAATTAATAAGCTCGACAATAAAGCAACTCTCACGATGAGTCTTGAAGCGTTTAAATTGAATAACGCTGTGTAAAAATCAGTAGATTATATTATTTTGCACCTTCTTATGTGTAAAGTGTTAAAATTGCACCCGCTGACACCTATACATCGTGTTATCTTAAACAGTTGGAAACAAACCTCTGTGTTCATGTGTACTATATAGTTTAAAAGATACTGAAATATGTATTTATCCAACAGTTTTCTATAAGATCTCTTTTTGTAAGTAAACGTTTGTTTAAAATTTACTTTTTAAATTAATAGAGTTAGTACCTTTATTCTGTGCCATTTTTAGACGTGCACGTGTAAAATGTAAATACTATGAAATGAAGTGATGACTTTCAGGCAAAGCACTTCTTCTTAGAGAGTTCAGCTTCATTCTGGAATGTCAGTGGTTTACGATTCCAGCCACTGGAAGAAGTAGTCTTTCCTCTTAGCCTGAAACCAGTGTAGAGAATCGTAATTTTTCATTTGATTTACGTCACCGTATGTCATGTCCAAGTAAAGCCCTTCTTTGTCGCCATTCAATGGAACTGAAACCAGCCTTCTGTAAGTGGCTCAATTACTGCCTCGAATATCAATAATACTGACGAATCAATACCTCACAATAAAGCCGGCTGCCACGTTACATAGCGGGCATGACTGTGTACATAAGTGTATAGGTACATATTTAATCAGAACTGGAGAAGCATTCCCACCGAACGAGTTCGTTACTTTCCGTCCTAATTCGACAAAATCAGAGAAATTGCAAAGAAGTATTTCCAAAGCAATCGATCGATACATCTAGATTTCGAATATTTGACTTTCAAGTTTGAAAACTTGTGAAATCGGCAAGTTGCTTGATACTAAACTTGAGGTCTCTATAATGTCCAGTATTCTTACAGTAGAATTGTGTTTGTTTAATTAATCCGTCCAATACCAGGCATATTTTACAAGCCTACCACAACCATGTGTTGCATTATTATACCCATTGGTGGTTATAGTGCACTGCCCTTTCATGTCGTGCCAAGCACTTCACTTTGCATAAAACTAAATTGATGTCTTACTTATGTTTAGTTCTATATCATTCCGACCAAATTGGTACTTAAAGAGTAAAGGATAATTGATCATGTATATTTTCAACACAACGAAATGTAAGAAACATAATTAATAGAAGTGAATATTATTTCTAGTCTCAATGTGTTTAGCCTTATTATTGGTGAATATTGGCTTTGAGAAGTCATTAAACCATCAAAGAAAATGTGTACAAGGAAACCAAAAAGTTTAGTTTTGTAATGATAACTGCCTTTAATCGGTGTTTTGAAATGTATGAACCATGTGATGCTCAAAAGTTTTAATGTTTAAGACTATTATTCATATTTCATCAATCAAGCTCACAAATTCTAGTAGTTTAAGAATAGTGTATACCTTAGACATGCATATCAGATGGTTGAAAGAGGTCCAATTCGTCAGTACTTGTCAAGCATAAGACTGGTTGTAGGGTTCAATTTATCAACTTTACAACCTATCTATTGCTCAAATATTATTCTAATCAAAAGCCAGTGAGAAATGTCACGGTACTAATGTTGTGTAAATGATTGTATATCTGGCCGCACTGTACATAACGTAGCGCACCTTCCCGCAGCAAGCCAGCGATAGGCTTGACACAGCTAGCAACCAAAGCAAGACGTTAGTCAGTGTAGCATCTTTAGCTAGAGGGACTTCTTCACTCGCACACTTTGTAAATTGTACAGTTAAAACAGCCACCTTTACTGTCAACAGTCTGTCGAGAAAAATTACAAGAGTGAGGTCGAATTCTTTAGAAGCGACTGTGACCCAACGACCGGACAGCATTCAGTAGTGTGTTGTGTGACCATGACCTTGGAGGTGACTGCGACCGGCGACCACACGCTCCGAGATCAGTCTGGTCGCGGTCGCGCCCTATAGTAGAGGCGCATTTGGCAGGAGTGCGAGTTTAGGTTCGATCGCATACTATCTGCACTCTACCGAGAACGACAAAACATGAATGCGACCACCTACCGCTTTGTCACGCGACCACGACTTACCTGGACGACTGCGGTCGCAGCCGCGTCTAAAGAATTTGACCTTAAAACAAGCAACGTGTTTAGTAATAAATTGTAAAACAAAAACAAGATGTGTGCCTATTTAAATACCAAAGAAGGCCAACACTTTTTTCGAAAGTTTTAAAATGTACTTATATTTAATAGAAGGTTGGCAAATTGTTGTAATGCCATTTATAACGTTACATTGTAAGCTAGTCTGACTAAAAGAGCGTTGTTATAAATTTTAAATGTAAAGTGAGTGAAAACTAGTTTGATTGTTTCTCAAGAAAATAGTGTTAAGCGAATAATTGAGTTTTAAAAATATTTATCACCTGAAGAACTAGCCATGTTACAAGATGTAGTTTAGTATGCATTATGAGCAAATAAAGTGTTGCTAAAATCGATATTGTGTGTTTACTCTCTAATGTTTAAAATAAATAACCAACTTTTAAATATCCAAAATATTTATAACAACACAACACGTTGTTTATTTCCTACGCCACAACACTAACATCACCCAGCTGTAATAAAACAAGGTAATATGAGTTTGAACATAATCGGGGAGGGGGGGGGGGGTAGTCACCGGACAACACATGATACTTCTGGTTGCAAATATAGGTTGTGACAACTCTCAAAATCACTTACATGACTTACATGACCTCCTCTTGAATCCTACTGCTGCTGCTGCTGCTGCTGCTAGTGCCTAATTCATCAACATCAAATTGACCATTGATACATACATACATGCAAAAATTTTAAAATAAACTATTGTCACACAGAATTCCCCTCAACATTGCTCCCTCACATCAAACAGGGTTGTGGCATATTTAGTGCAAGGTCCACTGGATTTCAGCTAAGCTTCGCTGCCGAGTTCAGGCCGATGGCTTTGCGCATTCGCAATACCTCCGCTAGGAGTAGATCAAGTAGACCTTGCTTTAGTGTTGTGTGTTTACAGTAAGCGAGCTCGCAAGCAGGTGTGTTAGGCTCGCTACACAGAAGGTCACCTGAGACAGCCACCTGTGTGACTGTGTCTTCCTTTAAAAGCATTGGTTTGAACGAGAGGGTTCACACTGGCTCACTGCAGTGTTCGGCCGAGTCACAGACCCAACAGTTGCCCGACCTCGCAACCATGTCGAACAGGGTCACAGGGACCGAGCAGAATACCGCCCGAGATACATTGGTTTGAATGAGAGGGTTCACACTGGCTCACTGCAGTGTTCGGCCGAGTCACAGACCCAACAGTTGCCCGACCTAGCAAAGAAAAAAAAAAACATTCCGGATTTTTTCTCCAGTGTAGTGAAATGGAATCTTCGCTTCGCTCGCTACGCTCATCCAAAAAGAAAGCAAAATATGATTGTTGGATGAGCGTAGCGAGCGAAGCGACGATTCCATTTCACTACACTGGAGAAAAAAATCCGGAATGTTTTTTCCCCCATTTTTTTCTATATTTTTGGCTGTTTGTTAACACGATTCCGGCTAAACCGATACTCCAATTGAGATGAAATTTTCTGGAGACCTTCAAAATCTCTGAACTTAAAACTGCCACGTTTTTGAGCGCAATCGTAAAATTATTTCTCATAAAAATCGCAATTTTATGATTTTTTTCGACTTTTAAAACATTTCTTTGACTTATATTCGATTAAAATGACTTTTTCACAGAACATTTATTTTATGAATTAATATATTCTTGTGAAATTTGAATGTAATCGAAAAATTATTCCTCATGAAAATTGCAGTTTTATCACTTATTTCGATTTTTTTAATATGTCTTTATCTTTAACTTATAACATTTACATGCTTTGTCCGATTGTAATGATTTTCTTTCAGAACGTTAATTTTATGAATTGATATATTTTCATGTGAAATTTGAGCGGAATCTAAAAATTATTTCTCATTAGATGAGCGAGCGAAACGAAGATTCCATTTCACTACACTGGAGAAAAAAATCCGGATTTTCTTTTTGTATTTTTGACTGATTGTTAACACGATTCCGTCTAAATCGATACTCGAATTGCGATGAAATTTTCTGGAGGTCTTCGAAATCTCTAAACTTAGAACTGCCACGTTTTTGAGCGCAATCGAAAAATTATTTCTCACAAAACTCGCAATTTTACGTTGATTTTTTCATTTTAAAAAATTTCTTCGACATCACCTACAAGCTTTATCCGATTGTAATGATTTTTTCACAGAACCTTAATTTAACGAATTAATATATTCTTGTGAAATTTTAGCGCAATCGAAACATTATTTCTGATGAAAATCGCAATTTTACGATTTTTTTATTTTTAAAACATTCTTCGACTTATAACACCTACATGCTTTATCCGATTGTAATGATTTTTTCATAGAACCTTAATTTAATTGGATGAGCGTAGCGAGCGAAGCGAAAACTTCAATTTCACTGACCCCCAAAAAATTTAGCTCCAATGTTTTTTTGTTTTTTTTGTTTTTTTTTGTTTGTATTTTTGTCTGTTTGTTAGCAGGATTCCGGGCAAACGGCATAAGCGATCTTGATGAAATTTTGAGGGGACCTTCGTTTTCTCTAAACTTAGAGGTGTTTTGTTTTTGGGTACAATGGAAGAAATATTTCTCATCAAAATCGTACTTTTACGATTTTTTCGATTTTTAGTGCGATATTTTCGTGACATTTGGGCCGATTCTGACCAAACGGGTGGGGCTACAACGTTCATATTTCACATGGACATTAAGGTTATGGTGATGTAGTACCTTTTGAAAGAAAAAGTTGAAAAAGTTAACTAGAATCTATAGAAATAATGGCTTTAATATTAGTTTTTCAATTTTTAGTGCGATATTTTCGTCACATTTGGGCCGATTCTGACCAAACGGGTGGGGCTACAACGTTCAGATTTCACATGGACATTAAGGTTATGGTAATGTGGTACCTTTTGAAAGAAAAAGTAGAAAGAGTTAGTCAGAATCCACAGAAATAAAGGTTTTAATATGAGTTTTTTTAGGTTTATAATACCAATTAACAAGTAACAATAGAAACTTGACAACAATCACCTACAATGCATTCAAAAAGCACTTGCAAAGGAAAAGTGTAAACAAACGCAAAAAACGCAAACAAAAAACTTACAAAAAAACGCTCATCCATCAACGCGGCGGGACTTTAGCGTTTTCCTAGTGAATTAATAAATTAGTCTGAAATTTGAGCTCGATCTAAAAATAATTTCTCATGTAAATCGCAATTTTCCGCATTTTTTGTTTAAAAAAAAATCTTCGACTTATAACACATAGGCCCTACGTACTTTATCCGATTGTAATGATATTTTTAAATAACCTTAATTTTACGAATTTATATATTTGTGTGAAATTTAAGCGCGATCGAAAATTAGTTTCTCATTTAAATCGCAATTTTACGCTTTTTTCGTTTAAAAACACATACGCTCATCCAACAACGCGACTGATAAAGCGTTTGCGAAGCTTCCTATTTATAATATATATAATAAAAAAAAAATTATTTAGAGTCTACCCACTCAGTTATATAACTGATTTTCAGCTGGGGACTTTAAATCAAAGCGACTAAGCCTACCTTGTAGGCCCCGACGCAATCGACGAGTGAGCGATAACCAACCAAAGATCGATATTTTGTTTAATAGGAAATATAGCAATCAGTGGTATGGACAGTGCCGTAACGCAATGCACTTGCTAGAAGTGACATTGAACACATTACACAAACCGATAATCACCACATAACTATTTGGATGAGCGTAGCGAGCGAAGCGATCGTAGAGAGCGAAGCGAAGATTCCATTTCACACCACTGGAGAAAAAAATTCCGGCATGTTTTTTCCCCATTTTTTGGTATTATTGTGTGTTTGTCCAACTCGATTCTGGCTAAACCGATACTCCAATTGGGATAAAATGTTTTGGAGGCCTTCGAAATTTCTGAACTTAGAACTGCCACGTTTTTGAGCGCAATTTAATTACCAGATCTTTTATTTTTCGATTTTTTTAAATGTCATTTACTTATAAAATCTACATGCTTTATCCGATTGCAATGATTTTGTCACTGAACCTTAATTTTATGAATTTATATATTCGTGGGAAACTTGAGCGCAATCGAAACATTATTTCTCAAGAAAAATGCAATTTTACGATTGTTTGGATTTTTTGGATGAGCGTAGCGAGCGAATCGAAGACTCCATTTCACTTCACTGGAGAAAATCCGGAATGTTTTTGTTTTTCCTTTTTTTTCTAACTTTCTTTTTTTTGTATTTTTGTCTATTTGTTCACAATTCCGGCTAAACCGATACTCCAATTGCGTTGAAATTTTCTGGAGGCCTTCGAAATCTCTGAACTTAGTACTGCCACGTTTTTGAGCGCAATCGAAAAATTATTTCTCATTAAAATTGCAATTTTACGATTTTTTTCAATTTAAAAAAAAAATTCTTCTACCTATAACACCTATACATGCTTCATCCGATTGTTATGATGTTTTCACAGAACTCAATTTTATGAATTAATACATTCGTGTGAAATTTGAGCGCAATTGAAAAATTATTTCTTATGAAAATCGCAATTTTACGATATTTTTATTTTAAAAACATTTTTCGACACCTACATGATTTATCCGATTGTAATGATTTTTCCACGGAACCTAAATTTTATGAACTAAAATCTTATTGAGAAATGGAAGCGCGATCTAAAAATAATATCTCGTGGAAATCGCAGTTTTACGCTTTTTTCATTAAAAAATAATTCTTCGACTTATAACCCCTACATGCTTTTCCGATTGTGATGCTATTTACACAGAACCTTAATTTTATGAAATTATATATTTGTGTGAAATTTGAGCGAAATCTAAAAATACTTTCTCATGAAAATCGCAATTTTACGCTTTTTTTCGTTTAAAAAAACATACGCTCATCCAACAACGCACCTGAAAAAGCGTTTGCGAAGCTTCCTAGTTTAAACTTTCTTCGACTTATAACACCTACATGCGTTATCCGATTATAATTATTTTTTCACAGAACCTTAATATTTAAAATAATAATTATATTCCCGTGAAATTTGAGCGCAATCGAAACATGATTTTTCATGAAAATCGCAATTTTACTTTTTTTTTACATTTCTTCGACCTAAGGTTCCATACTCAAAGCTTCGACTTATAATAACTACATGCTTTATCCGATTGTAACGATTTTTTTTACAGAACGTTAATTTGAAGAATTAATATATTGGTGTGAAATTTAAACGCAATCGAAAAATTATTTCTTGTTAAAATCGCAATTTTACGCTCGTTTTCGTTAAAAAAAATAACGCTCATCCAACAACGAGCCTGATAAAGCGTTTGCAAAGCTTCCTAGTTAGATATAATTACGAGCCGCGTTATTGGATGAGCGAAGCGAAGATTCTATTTCACTACACTGGAGAAAAAAATCCGGAATAATTTTCTTTTCTTTTCATTTTTTTTTTATTTTTGTCTGTTTGTTAACACGATTCCGGCTAAACCAATCCTCCAATTAAGATGATATTTTCTGGAGGCCTTCGAAATCTCTGAACTTAGAAATGCCACGTTTTTGAGCGCAATCAAAAAATTATTTCTCATAAAAATTGTAATTTTTCGATTTTTGTCGATTTTAAAAAAAATTCTTCGACTTATAACGCCTACATGCTTTATCCGATTGTTATGATTTTTCCACACAACCTTAATTTAATGAATTAATATATTCGTGTGAAATTTGAGCGTAATCGAAAAATTATTTCTTATGAAAATCGAAATTTTACGCTTTTATTCGTTTTTAAAAAATTACGCTCATCCAACAACGCGCCTGAAAAAGCGTTTGCGAAGCTTAGTAGCCTACTCATAAATTGTATAAGAGTCTACCCACTCAGTTATAACTGATTTTCAGTGGGGGACAATAAATCAAAGCGACCAAGCCAACCCTGTAGGCCTGACGCAATCGACGAGTGACGATACACAGACGATTTTTGGATGGCGTAGCGACGAAGCGAAGATTCCATTTCCTAAACCCCTGGAGAAAAAATCCGAATGTATTTGTAGTTTTTTTCATTTTTTGTTTTTTGTTAGTATTTTTGTGTCTGTTAACACGATTCCGGCTAAACCGATACTCCATTCTATGAAATTTTTGGTGGCCTTCAAATCTCTGACTAAGAACTGACACGTTTTTGAGGCATAGGAAATTGTTTTATAAAACGCAAATTTTAGATTTTCGATTTTAAAAAATCTTCGACTATAACACTAGCTTGTCCAAATTGTAATGATTTTTCACAGAAACTTATTTTATGAATGATTTATTCGTTGTGAATTTGACGTAATTAAAAAATATTCTTAAAACGCAGTTTACGTTGTTTTCGATTTTTAAATTTTCGGCTTATAACACCTACATGCTTTATCCGATTGTAATGATTTTTTCACAGAACCTTAATTTTATGAAGTTATATATTCGTGTGAAATTTGAGCTTAATCGTAAAATTATGTCTTGTGAAAATCTCTATTTTACGCTTTTTTCATTTTTTTTTTAAATTACGCTCATCCAACAACGCGCCTGAAAAAACGTTTGCGAAGCTTCCTAGTTAATTGGATGAGCGTACCGAGCGAAGCGAAAATTCCATTCAACTTCACTGGAGAGAAAATTCCGGAACGTTTTTTTTTCTATTTTTTCTTTGTTTTTCGGTTGTTACGATGACATTTTCTGGAGGCCTTCGAAATCTCTGAACTTAGAACTGGCACCTTTTTGAACGCCATCGAAAAATTATTTCTCATTAAAATTTGCAATTTTACAATTGTTTTACGATTTTCTTGTTTTTTGTTAGTATTTTTGTGTGTTTGTTAACACAATTCCAGCTAAACCGATACTCCAATTTCGATGAAATTTTCTGGTGGCCTTCAAAATCTCTGTACTTGCAATTGGAGTATCTGTTTAGTTGGAATTGTGTTAACAAACACACAAAAATACAAACAGAAAAACGAAAAAAAAAAGTAAAATTGCGATTTTCATCAGAAATATTCTTTCGGAAAATCGCAATTTTACGATTTTTTTCGATTTAAAAAATATCTTAAAACATTTCTTCGACTCATAACAACTACATGCTTTATTCGATTCAACTTATTTTTTCACAGAACCTTAATTTTATGAATTAATTTATTCATGTGAAATTCGAGCGCAATCGAAAATTTATTTCTCATTAAAAATCGCAATTTTACGCTTGTTTTCGTTTTTAAAAAAAATGTCTTCGACTCATAACACCTACATGCTTTATCCGATTGTGATGATTTTTCACCAGAAATTTAATTTATGAATTAATATATTCGTGTGTAATTTGAGCGCAATCAAAACATTATTTCTCATGAAAATCACAATTTTACGCTTTTTTTCTCTTAAAAAAAACTTCTTCACATAAAACACCTACATGCTTTACCCGATTGTAATTATTTTTTCATAGAACAACAGAAAATCGGCATAACCCATGACAGATCAATGCACCAATTATGCTCATCCAACAACGCGCCTGAAAAAGCGTTTGCAAAGCTTCCTAGTAGGAAATAATAGCAATCAGTGGTATGGACAGTGCGAACACCCGCGGATAAATGCCAGAATTCAACAAGGCCGATTCAGAACAACTTTGAATTTATTATGTGCTTCGTTGCTAAGGACGGCTCTAAAGTCACCGTTTACAAACTCCTAAGACAAGAATTGACGGGGGTCCAAATCAGAAGATAAAAAACATCTGACTTTGGCGGGAATCGAACCCTGGACCTTCTGCATTGGAAGCAGATACGCTAACCACAAGACTAACGAGCCACACAAATTCCTTCTCTCCACATTTACCACCACTCACGCCAACACAGATTCATAATAATTGAATTTTCTACATGTGGTTTTGTTACTAATTTGGCTATTATGCTAATAATAATATTATTCTAGTATTTTTTTGATTTAGTCACATTTATTTGTAAATAATGAATGCTAATGATACTGCAGATGAAAGTAACCTTTACGCATCTAGGCGTCGTCGCTTTATTCCAAGTAAGAAGGATTTAATTCTAAATAGATAAGAGTTTAACGAAAAAGACAATACTATCAGAACAGCTAGTTAGTGCAAAACTATTTCACCTGTGATAAACCCATGCTAAGATCATGAGTGAGATTTTGATGAGCGTAGCGAGCGAAGTGAAGATTCCATTTCACTATACACTGGAGAAAAAAATCCGGAATGGTTTTCTTTCTTTTTTTGCTTTTTTTCATGTATGTATTTTTGTGTGTTTGTAATCACGATTTCGGCTAAGTCGATCTAATTGCGATGAAATTTTCTGGAGGCCTTCGAAATCCCTGAACTTAGAACTGCCACCTTTTCTAGCGCAATTGAAAAATTATTTCTCATGAAAATCGCAATTTTACGATTTTTTCTATTTGTAAAAATATTCTTTGGCTTATAACACCGACATGCTTTATCCGGTTGCAATGATTTTTTCACAGAACCTTAATTTAATGAATTAACTAGCTGACCCGTCGCGCGTTGCTGCGACGTTGTTATGTTGTTGTTGTTGTTGTTGTTGTTTATGTGTTGGTTGTGTGTTTTGTTGTTTTGTTGTTGTTGTATGTTGTTGTTGTTTTTGGTTGTGTTGGTGTTTTTGGTGTGGGTTTATGCCAAAACCTTCCGGAGTGTATTTCTCCATAAAAAAAAAAATAAATACGTATATATGTGTCAACTTTCTTAATGATATGTTCATTGGTGTCGAAGTCAATTCATTGGTGAGTCCTCTTTGCAGGAACCGATCACCACGTGGAGGAGTTACAACAAAATGGATAGCATAAAAACCTTCCCTGTGAAAAAATACATATATGTGCCAAGTTTCATGGAGATCGGATGAAAAACGAATGTATCCTATAAAAAAAATACGTATAGTGTCAAACCTTCTGGTGATATGTCCAACGGTGGAAGTCAATTCAATGGTGAGTCCTTTTGCAGGCACGATCACCTCGTGGAGGTTAGACCAAAATGAAGATTGAACCTTCCTCGTGAAAAATACATATATGTTGCCAGGTTTCATGGGATCGGATGAATACGATGTATCCTTCTGCCCGGCACCGATCACACGTGGAGGAGGTTAGAACAAATGAATAGCATAGAAACCTCCCCCGTGAAAAATACATATATGTGCCAATTTTCGTGAAAATCGGATGAATGAGGTAGTCTATTAGGGATGTGCGGTTCCAGGATTTGGTTTCGGTTCCGGTTCCGGGTAGTAAAGTGCTCGATTTTTCGGTTCCGGTTCGGTTCCGGTTCCATCAAAATATGAATAAAAACATTAATTTATGGACTTCTGAGATTGACCACTTGACAACTTAACAGGCCCATGAAAAACATACAAATATCTACCAAATTAACAAATGGCGAAAAAAAATACAAATTTTTCATGAAAATAGCAATTTTACGATTTTGTTTGGTGTTTAAAAACTTTTTTCTACTTATAACACCTACATGCTTTATTCGCTTGTTATGAAATTTTCACAGAACCTAAATTTTATGAATTAATAAATTCGCGTGAAATTTGAGCACAATCGGAAAACGTTTTTCTTATGAAAAAAGCAATTTTACGATTTTTTCGATTTTTAAAACATTTCATCGACTTATAACACCTACATGCTTTATCCACTTGTAATGATTTTTTTAAATAACCTTAATTTTATGAATTAATATATTGGTGTGAAATTTTAGCGCAATCGAAAACTTATTTCTCATGAAAATCGCAATTTTCCACTTACCTACACCCAAAACGCGCCTAAAAGCGTTTGCAAGCAATCTGAGTTGATGAACAACGAAGTCCATTAAGAGCGGTATCATTTTCTTTCTTTTTTTGTCAATTTTTCTGTTTGTTTCGGTCTGAATGAATCACAGTGTTAGAAATTTCGAACCATATCTCAAGAAGTGAATAGGTTTCGTATGTAACAATTCTACTAAAATTGTTTGAAATAATGTCTAATAAAAATAAATTAGTTCAAAGAATTTCAATTTTTAATATTCTAAGATTGACAATTTCGTGAATTTTCTGTGATCAGTCAAAATTTGATAAATCTATGACTGTTGGAACGTCCATGTATGCTTTATTGACAAGTTTGCAAAATTGTATATACGTAGGATGCTTTTTGGCCGAGCAAACCGCTATTTACTATCAAAAGGGTGGTGAACTACACTGGAGAAAACAAATCCGGAATGTTTTTTTTCTTTCAATTTTTCTGTTTGTATTTTTGTCTGTTTGTTAACATGATTCCAGCTAAACCGATACTCCAATTGCGATGAAATTTTGTGGAGGCCTTCGAAATTTCTAAACTTAAAACTGCCACGTTTTTGAGCGCAATAGAAAAATTATTTCTCATGAAAATCGCAATTTTTCGATTTTTTTCGATTTATAAAACATTTCTTCGACTTTAACACCTACATGCTTTATCCGATTGTAATGATTTTTTCACAGAACCTTCATTTAATGAATTAATATATTCGTGTAAAATTTGAGCGCATTCAAAAAATTATTTCTTACGATAATCGTATTTTTACGATTTTTTTCGATTTTTTAAATTTCTTCGACTTATAATACCTATAATATGCTTTATCCGATTGTAATGATTTTTTCTCAGAACTAATTAATTAATTAATGATTAATTAATTGGGTTGAGCGTGGCGAGCGAAGCGAAGATTTCATTCTTCTACACAGGAGATCAAATCCGGAATGTTTTTTTTCTTCTTTCTATTTGTATTATTGTGTGTCTGTCAACACGATTCCGGGTATACCAATACACCAATTGAGATGAAATTTTCTGGAGGCCTGCGAACTTGGAACTGCTACGTTTTTGAGCGCGATGGAAAAATTATTTCTCATTAAAATCGCAGTTTTACGTTTTTTTTTAAAATTTCTTCGACTTATAACACCTACTTGCTCTTTATCCGATTGTAATAATGTTTTCACAGAACCTTAATTTTATGAATTAATATATTCATGTGAAATATAAGCGCAATCGAAAAATTTGTTCTCATTAAAATCGCAATTTTAAACAATTTAGTATTTTTTCGATTTTTTTCTATTTCTTAGACTTATAACACGTACATGCTTTATCCGATTGTAATGATGTTTTCACAGAACCTTATTTTTATGAATTATTATAATATTCGTGTGAAATTTAAGAGCAATCTAAAAATTATTTCTCATGAACACATGGCAGCTCAATGCACTATTTACGCTCATCCAACAACGCGCCTGAAAAAGCGTTTGCAAAGCTTCCTAGAATATTATGGGATTGGGATGTTTTGGTTTGACTAACTACATATTTTTGATGAGCGAAGCGAGCGAAGCGAAGATTCCATTCCACTACACTGGAGAAAAAAATCCGGAATGTTTTTTTTCTTTTTTCTTTTTTTCTGTTTGTATTTTTGTGTGTTTGTTAACAATATTCCGGCTAAACCGATACTCCAATTGCAATGACATTTTCTCGAGGCCTTCGAAATCTCTGAACTTAGAACTGATTCGTTCTTGAGCGCATTCGAAAAATTATTTCTCTTGAAAACCGCAATTTTGCGAGTTTTTTCGTTTAAAAAAATCGACTTATAACACCTAAAAGCTTTATCCGATTGTAATGATTTTTTCACAGAACCTTAATTTTATGAATTAATATATTCGAGTAAAATTTGAGCGCAATCGAAAAATTATTTTTCATAAAAATCGCATTTTTACGCATTTTTTAGTTTGAAAAAAAATTATTTTCATAACACCTACAATCCTACATGCTTTATCCGATTGTAATGATTTTTTCACAATCCAGCAGAAAATCTGCATAACACATGGCAGCTCAATGCACCAATTACGCTCATCCAACAACGCGTCTGAAAAAGCGTTTGCAAAACTTCCTAGTGTACAATGCACCTTATTATGGCAAATAATCGTTCCAATTTCGTTTTTTTTTTTAAGATTTTGTACCGTAATTATACGTGTTAATATCCCAAATATCTCTTACCGATATTTTGAAAGTCAAAGGTAAATGGTTGAATGACAGAGGATGGCACTAGATGAACTTTCGCCCGCAGCCTAGCGCACACGACTGCTTAAAGACTAACTCAATCTGTATACTCCTACCCGAGTTGGGGGGTTTTTAGCTATCTACACATGCCGCCCCGAAAAATTTACAATCTTGAAACTCGGTATATGACCTGATATGTGGTCCATGATCTACAAAAAAAAATCAGCTCAATCCTAAGACCAGTTCTGTGTTCAAAAGTGTCTCAACATCGTCGAAAACCTTCCGGCTGGCTAGATGGTTGGGGGATTCTGACGGAGAGGAATAAGAGCCTACAGAAAAAACGGTACGTCTTAAGAACTATGAAAATTGGACCACACTTAGATGAACCCCAGACCCATATACTTTTGCTTTCAAAACCAAAACCATTTAAACCATTTAAACCCATTAAACCATTTAAATTCAAAATCATTAATAAATATCAAACACATGGGCTCCATATAGCCATGACTTGCATTGTTGTTTGTTTTTCACTCCTTGATATGATACAAACAGCAAAAAGATGTGATATCCCCCCCAAATACAAACATTAAAAAAAAACGGCAGCCAAGCTCTCCTTCAAAAGTCTTCGGCTGTGAATGTTGTGAGACATAGAACCAGAAGTTGAGCCAAGCATTCATTCTTTCTCCCTAGTTTCATATTGAAAAGAAGTAAGATCATTTCGCCTGTTGACGAGTGCTAAGTCAACCATTTTCGTGGTAAAGAAAGTTAAAATTTTAAGCTCAAAATCATCAAAAAATTACTTGTCCATTGACTTTTTAAAGTTTTCGTAATGAACCAAATTCAATGGCCAAGTAATTTTTTTTTATGATTTTGAGTTTAAAATTTTTACTTTTTTTACCACGAAAATGGTTGGCTTGATGCTCGTCAACAGGCGAAATAATCTTACTTCTTTTCAATGTGAAACTAGGGAGAAAGAATGAAATGCTTGGCTCAACTTTTATATCAATCTTTTGAAGGAGAGCTTGGCAGCCTTATTTTTTATTTTATTTTTACAAATTTTTGTTATGGGGGGGGGGGGGAATGGTAACTTCAGTAAGGAATCCTCCTCCCCCCCTAGTCTTATTTTATATTGTAATACAAATAATTTAAGATAAAATAATATATTTTGGGTAAAATTTAAAAAATATATTATATTTTGTATAAAATCTAAAAATTCTAAAAGTACATACATATTTTAATTTTTTAATTTATTTTTTAAGTGACGTGATAGTTAAATGAGCGTAGCGAGCGAAGCGAAGATTCCATTTTAAATACACCGGAGAAAAAAATCCGGAATGTTTTTTTTCCTTCTTTTTTCGTTTCTGTTTGTGTTTTTGTGTGTCTGTTAACACGAATCCGGCTAAACCGATACTCCAATTACAATGAAATTTTGTAGAGGCCTTTCGAAATCTATGAACTAATAACTGCCTCGTTTTTGAGCGCAATTGAAAAATATTTCTTATGAAAATCGCAATTTTACGATTTTTTTTTCGATTTTAAAAAATTCTTTGGCTTATAACACCTACATGCATTATCCGATTGTAATGATTTTTTCACTGAACCTTTCTATGATAAATTAATATATTTGTGTGAAATTTGAGCGTAATCAGAAAATATTTCTCGTCAAAATCGGAATTTTAGATTTATTTTTATTTTTTAAATTTCTTCGACTTATAACACCTTCATGCTTTATCCGATTGTAATAATATTTTTTTCACAGAACCTTAATTTTATGAATTAATATATTCGTATGAAATTTGAGCTAAATCGAAAAATTATTTCTCATGAAAATCGCAATTTTACTAATTTTTCGTCCATGAATAATAATTTTATAAATAATATTTCGATTGCGCTCAAATTTCACACGAATATATTAATTCAATAAAAAATTACGCTCATCCAACAACGCGCCTGAAAAAGCGTTTGCGAAGCTTCCTGTTTATTGATATGCCGTGGCTGCAAAGGGGTTAATAGAAAAGGCTTAAAAAATGGTTTTATTCCTTAAAGGGGTATTTAACCGCTAAACTCAAAAAACATATTTTATTCAGGCTAACTAGTAATGAATTTAGCAATTAACAGAAAAATTATTGGGGCCACCATGACCTCCCAAAAAATTGTCAAACATGACATTTTTCGTGCTAGGTCCCATCGGCAAAAATCTCCCATAAGAAATAACATGGGGACGATCTTTATGCCCTGTGACCTTGGAGGATTTCGATCCAAAAAAATATTGGCCATTATTGACGTACTCGACAGCCTTTTCTGTAAATTCTCTATATTTTGTTTTGTAATTTGAGCAAGTAGTTCGGTCAAAATATGCTGATTACCAAGATGGGGTGTGATTTTGGAATGCATATTTTGCGTGTTTGAGGGTATATTTGGGCACAGTTTCAAGACACGATGTAAAAATTGGGCATTTTAGATTGGTACTATGCTCTCGTATCTATGTGGACCAAAAAAGAAGCAGGTTAAAGCCGATTTAGGAAATTTTCCAAAACACCAATTTTCGCCAACTTCTGGATCAAAAAAATAAAAAAATTCGTGTTAAATCACAGTTACAAGATATAATTTTTTAAACGGTCATTTAAGTGTAGTATTGTGCTATAGATCACGTGGTAAAAAATAATTTTTGTTTTTTTTTAGTTTTTTTTTAAAAGTTAATGCAAAGAAATGCTAAAGTGACAACCTCAAGTCAATAACTGGCCAAGTAAAAAAAATACCCGATTTTTTTCCCAGGAATTTAAAGTAAAAAAAATGATATTGTTAGGTATCTTAAGGTTAAGTAGTGTGCAATTTTGTATGCTTTTAAATTAAAAAAATTGCTGCGTAATTTAGTTTTATCTATTTATCTCAGAATGTGGTCTTTGTAACTTGGTCAGTTATTGACTTGGCCCATCCTGAACTGAACCTACAATATATATTATTAATTTTAATGGTTTTTGCATTATCCGTGCAAGAAACCTGGCCAGGTATAGTTTAACCGACAGCTAGTTGTGTATTCAATTGAGAATCTTTCGTTATTCTGCAACTGCAAGAGCTCGTTTAATATCGTGTTAATTTTACATCTAGTGGGGCACACTTGTAAGGACAGCCGAGTTACTTTCTAGGAAGAAAGTATTTCCGTGGCAACAAGTAGTTACATAGTATAATATCACGCAATCCGGTCCCCAACAATACTCAAGCCAGTATGAAAAGCTCGTTAGATCGTCCATCGAGTAATGACTGTAATTACATGGTCAGGTGCAGCAGATTGCATCGCAGGTGAGGTGACCTTGCTCCAATACGACGCGTGCCAACACATCTCCACGCCAGGAGAGGAATTTCCGCAATGTCCAAGACTTCGACCGCCGTTATGAGGGGCAGGTGTACGCCGAACGCTGCCGGCTTGTACTCAACAGCTGAGGACGAATATAGGGCACAGGTATTATCCTGCTGGAGGGGGGAGCGGAGAGGGCTGCCCCCACCCCCCTCGGATACGTCGGGATTTGGGAGTTCGATGTACGCGTACCCGATAGAGGTAGCTGAAGCTCAAGCGTTACGCGCTGCTCAGGAGGACATCTAAGCACAGGCCACTAGCATTCATGACAGAAAGTTTCCCATAAGGTTTTCTCGGTCAACAGGTGAAAACATTACACATTATATAACAATTCACAACTATATAGGGTACTCATTGGTGCGTGCTCACTTTTCAGTAAGACATATGGTATCCATTACTTTATAGAATAGGCCTACTATAAAAGGCAACGTCTTCATCTTCATATCAAGTTGTATAGGGAATGTATTAATTTAAAGGTAGACTACAGTTCGCATGTCTATCTGACCGGTACAGTGGTAGGCAGGGTGGCAGGGTGGTGGATTCTAACCATCTTATCCATCTAGAGAGCTATCAAAGTCCAGCTCGCAACCTTCTCGTGGTTTGGCCCGTGAGTATAGGGGAGTTTCACTCCCTGAAACTAGTGGCGAGCTCTGGGTCGTCGTCGGGGAACTTTCCCCTTCCCTTTGACTACCTCCCCGACGGCGACGACAATGACAACACGGACGGATGATGACACAGACCAAGACGACCACGACGTGGGGGAACCCCTGCCCTCCCCATTCGCTTGTGGCTGGTTCTGACCAGCGCAGGCCTGTCCACCCCTTGTCCCCCCGCGTCACCTCTTACGTTCCTCCCCCTGGAAAGAAGTATACCTACAACATGATGGTAACTCACACTTATAGAAATTGTTGTATATCTTGGAGGCGCGAATAATTTTAGCTGTTAAAGCGACCGAAAACTACTAATACTAATATTAAATCCATCTAGAAGAGTAACATAGTATGTTAGTCAATAGTTTTGACAATACCTCAATAGATCGCGTGCAAAGGGGTGAAAAAAATTAAGAACTTCAACAAAAGGTAAAACGAATCATAACCATATTCCCAGTAATCTTGCAGCAAACCACAAAAATTACCAACTTTAAGCTAGCTCTCTATTCTCATATCACTATCTACATATCCGTCGTATGCAAAATTAAACATTGAGAAACGCTAACATTCTTGACCTAGTCCACCATTTAAAACTACACCTCCACAAAAAAAAAATGTACAAATTTCTCTTTTAAAAATCATTTATAAAATCAATCAATCGATCAATTATAAAATCTGACTTCCTGATATTTATTTGCTGCTGACTTTTCTTTAATCGTTTCACTGATTTGCCAGTTAATGTTACAAACATACAACCCACCATCCATTCCATTGTTGACATATACAGTTAAACAATTTCTAGTCGATAGAGTTTGATATTATTTTTTATTGGAGACTAACATAATTTTGAAAGTTTCATATTTGAAAGAAAAAGTGGTTTTCCGTCATTTAAATCCGAAAAGTATAATATTATTTATTGAATCTTATGTACTTTTGACGTATGGCCTGCATTTAATTTATGATGCTAAGAACTACATAGTTACTTATTGTGGCCCCAACTAACATAAAACTATCACTGAGTGACGCTTTCCAATTCCCTTTCCCGCAAACACCCGTGAAAAGGGTACATTTTAAACACATAGGCCAACGTTATAGTTACATATTATTGTATGTTTGTATATTCCTAATAGTGGTTTACTATGCTATGGCACTAGCCACTAAAATTGAAAGCATTATTACGTACGTTGGGCAGTACAAAGACAAAGACAGCAGCACAAAGACAAAAGGTCACCAGAGGCATGGTTTGCTTCGGTGTCGAATAACAAAATTGTTATGATGCGTACACTGAGTTATTGTATCAACAGAGATGGTATTCATTTGTTATGTTTTTCTTTGAAAATGTCTTCGAAAACCCTCAAAGCAATGAAAAGGATCCCGGTGTGTATCAGTGACGTGCTGTAGAACCAGTGCATGCAGCGTGAGCGACACAGACGCACACCTGCAGAGAGACAGGTGGACGCTGAGCAGAGCACTCACTTGTGGTAGTAGTGAGCAGAACAAGATTTCAGTTCCAAATGTAATTAGCTTAAAACGTTTGGGGGCCGAAAGCAGTTTCGAGTTTCAACTTTAGCAACTCACGGGGAGCCGGGGCGGGGCACCGCACTTTACAAACTTCACATTACAATACGATCACATTCACAGGTGGTGTTTGTGTGGACTTTGTCAATCCGGCACTTTGGCGCTGTATTCTAAGCCCCTTGGTACCAACGGTTGTGCTACACGTTGCGCAGTGGGCTTTAGAAGACAAACTCGGCCGGGCTTTAAGAGACTAAAAGTCTTCTAAGGCCGTGTTGCTGTTGATGTTCGTTACTGTTGCTCTTCGAGCTGAGCATTTGGACTATTAGGATAACATTACCTGACGAGAAACACTCCTGTAGTGGAATATATCAATGTTTATATAAGTATCAGTCACAACTACTAATATTATAATAATTGTAATTGTAAGAATTGGATTTTGGACAATTCGTTCTAACAAGCTATATTTTATACTTTACGACTACGGACTAGTTGAGAACCGCTTGAGAACGTACCAATTTGAAACACATACTAGGCAACACAAAACATTACGACTTTCGCCTTAGAACTAGTTGCTATAATGACTAATTTTGTTACTCCAAGAAAGGAACAGAGGAACGTGAAGGAACTACATGGCGGACAAAAATGTGGTGGGGTGGGGAGTGAGGGTTCTACGATTATATGTACGATTATATTAAATTTATGACATATTATGTTATGACCCACCCAATCTGAGCCAATAATTTTTTTCATCAAAAACATTAATTTTTCGTATTCATTTTATTTCAGTGCAATCATGAAGATATTATATATCACAAAACCATTACCATTTAAGAGTATTTAAAGGTAAATTACAACATTTTACATACCGGTAATGAAAGGAAAATGGATCAGGCGAAAAGAAATTATTGCATATTCTGACGATGATGAACGCTGGTGTGGTATAATACTGTTACGCTGCAACGTTGATTCCAGCACTCTGTGGCATAAATGTAAACAAGAAGACTGATTTCCCCGCTAAAAGGGGAATTCAAACCAAGCAATATAAACTATAAAGAACGTATTATACAGATCAACTAATGCACATCTGAAATAAGTCTGCAACACGGAAGTAAAGGAGGCATGGAAGGAGAAAGACATGGCGCAAGGATAAAGTGGGGAGTAAACCTACAGGGAGAAAAGAAACAATGGAACAAACCAGTATAGTAGAAGTAAGTAGCCTACAACGACAGCACAGTTTGCTAACAAATCACATGCAATGCATAGTTGATTGAAGCAACGTCTATTGAAATGAACTTCGCTGAAAGGATGCTATTAAGAAGGATAATCAGGAAGGAATTGGTTATTTATTGGTTTTAACACATAACATTCAACAACATCTCAATTTTAGTGATATTAGTCACTCTACGGTAATGATATTGAACATTCCTTCCTTGAAGAAACTCAACGATTTTTTCGATTAAGTCCTAATTGTACAGTTACAGTACCTAATATCATTTTGAATTGTCATAATAAATCTTGTCGCAATCAAGCCCGGTCCGTTTCCACGACTTGTAGGCGCGGTTTTTAGCCTGAAGTTGGTTGATTGTCTTGTCTCTCGGTCGTACCAGGCTGGATATTTAGCGGGATTTGTGTTCATTTTTGGGACAGTACAATCAATTATTTTCATAAGGTCCTCATAGAACGCACCGCATAGTTCGTTGACTTCCTGTTTCCCTCGTTCCATTGTGTCCGATCTGTTAGCAAAACATTAGGTTAGCAAAAAAAGATCTTCGATTGGGTGTATTGTAAGGAATACATTTTAAAATAATGTAAATAAATATTTAATAACGTTAAGATAAGTATATTTACGTTAATTTCACTTTATTTATTTTACTATTTTCAACATTATTGAAATTGTATAAAGAATAATAATATAATAATAAATATATAAAGAGAATATTGTCATTTTGTAAATGAACTGTCGGGTTATCTAAATCACGATGTTTGACTTGAGCACGAAGTCAATATCATCCGCTGAATGCTACGTGAAACGATCCTCTGCGATGTGTCGCACCAATATGTCGTTTTTTAGTAACCATCGCGGCTTTTTTATATGATCTACCCAACACAGTACTTTGATATCCCATTAGATTTTGGTTCCTGTCAAGTTACAACTATCCAACTCCCTGGCTTGTACGAGGAAATTAACATCTAGAACAGCTTCTTTCGAATAGCTAGAATAATATGCTGATTCCATAGTGACAGGGACAGTAAGTCTGTCATTGCTAAAATGGATTTCGGTTACTGAATAGGGTGCTTGCACCTGCTCTTTTCAATTTTACATCTAATTTTAGCCTTCATTACATTTTTCTTGCTCTTACCGTCACTTTATTCTCGTCTTTTTTTGAACTGTGGAGCATTTATCGGTACTTCCGGGACTGTGAGGTCTGTGGTTTTATTACTCTTTCCAGGGGCAACGTTTACACGCTGTTTTCTGGTTGTTTTGCTCATGTTCTGCAACATTTGCACAACTTTTGATATGACTGGTGACAGCATGCCATCCGGAAGCTTCTTTAAAACCTCTTCTAGGCTTACATATTTTATGGGATAGATACCGCAAGTTTTGAAATCAGACTTCAAGTTTGCACTCTTGCTGTATTATTTGCGTTTAACTTGTCAATCTATGGGAATGGTGGTTTTGGAAGCACTGAAAAGTGAAACTGAAAACCTTCGTCCTGCTGTATAGTTTTCCAAATAATTAGGATTTCACGCCTATTCCATAGTCACCCAAAACATCTTGATTGACAGTTGTGGTTGAACCATTCACCTTGGGTGAAAAGTTCTTGTGTGTGCATCACCAAAATCATAAATTCCTAACGTTTCCATAATAATAATACTTTATTGCTAAGATTATTATTATAGTGGTTCTTTATTGTTCAAACAATCTCAGGTACATTTTCGTCCTGGTATACACAAGGCGGGGTGAGGCCCAAGCCCAACAAAAATTTGCATTATAACAGCGTGAAAACATAAGTATAGTACACATAGTATTGTACAAAAATTAATAAAATTAACAAAATAATAATAAATATGGGTGTGATAACAAAATCAATAAAAGTTTATATCTATAAAACAAGCAATTGTATGGCAAAATATTTAAAAGAGAGATAGAGAAAGAGAGTGATTACTGCAAAAATCTTCTGACAATGTGGCACGTTTGAAGGATGACTGCTTTCTGCATGCTGATGTAGAGATTTGCAGACAGACCCAGGCATTGTAGGCTGGCAGAGAGGGAAGATGGTATGACCCCAAAGTGGCTGAGATCACGATAGGCACGACAGTAGCAGTTTTCATTTTCCAAATTCTTGTTATTTCTTGATTTAAAATTTTTTGATTTTTTTCCACCTTAGTGTTCTCGGTGTTCTCAAATTTTTACTCATGGGGATCGCGATGTCAATTAGATATGTAATTCTGGTTAGATTTATCGCATAAAATGATGTCCGGTTTGTTGTGGTCTATGGTTTTTTTGTTTAAACCTGTTTATCCCCAAAAAAAATTATAAATTCTGCATTTTTGATCACAGGTGCAGGAGCAATACTTGTAAAAAGGAGGTGGATTGACTAGTAGATGTTCGTTCATTCCTAATGTTGATAAACTTCTTGCTACCCGATTATGCCTACTGAGATACCACGCGTTTGGGAATTGAAGGACACCCAGCTATAACTTGGTCTATTTTCTCCGTAAACTTTTTGCATTTTCTACACATATATTGTCATTGGGTTTGATGATGAATTTTTTATAGTTGTTGGTATTTATAACCTGATCTTGGATGGCGAACATAAATCCTTCGGTTTCAGCAAACAAATCTCCTTTGTGAATCCATCTAACTGATTTAACAATGTCAATATTCGGCTGCTGGATGCTTTTCGGGTACCTCCCATGAAGTGATTTAGTATTCCAGACATTCATCTTCATATTTAAATCTTCTATGTATATTTCTGGAAGGAAAGAATCGTCATTTAGCCAGAGGGGAGTTATAGTTTTATCTCGGATTTTAAGTTCTTGGTGATAATGAAATGTAGAATTAACCCGAGAATAGTCGCGCTCCTGTTTGTAACGTTAGTAGTCGCGCGCGGTCCTTTAGACCGCATTATTTATTATGGGCTTATAACGTTAGGATGACGTTTTGATTACGAATATAAGGTAATTTATAATATATGTAACAGCATACCTGGTTATATTAATCAATTATCAATCAATAATCAATAAATAATCAATCAATAATCAATCAAACACAGAAAAGTAGCAAACCTACAAAAAGGTATGAAAATATGTTTTGAAACACCCTGTAGTTCGTTATGAGTAAACCAAGACAGTAATATTATGCCAACACTGTATGTTGAAGAATAATCAACCTACAATAACAAAATACATGTCTCATAATAGTGATTGAGTAGGCCTATGCATATTTTTGCCTCCCTTAGTAGTCGCGCAGCGGTCGAAAAGACCAAGCAACCGAACAGGACCTCTTATCTTAGATGAAGTTCTGCAGAACACTGAATCACGTATTGCACACTGGCTTCACAAATCTATTTTGGGAAGGTAGGCGGAACTAGACAAGCCACGCATGCGCGCTGTGCAAATACCAACTGTTGAAAAAAAAGTCGGTCTAAAAGACCACACGCGACTACTCTCGGGTTAAGAAAGTATGATCTGAGTTATGAACTTTCGAAAAACCATCGACCGAATATTTATTTACCAATCCTCTTCCACCCTTTCCCCGTGGTATATTTTATATAACCTTTCAGAAGATGCTTTTGGGTGGTGAGTTCTGAAGAAGGTCATCTTAAACGATCTAGGTCCATCAAGTCCACATCTGACCACTTCACAATACCAAATGAAAAGGTCAAGATTGGTAAAGCCCATGCATTTAATGCCTTGATTTTCTAGCTTCCTTTAACATTTGTTTTTTAGATAGATTTAAATCTATGTTCATACTTTTGTTTAAATACATTTTTTAATTCCTTGTGGTTAAGAATAATGTTTGCCTCATTCCTAGGTATTTGTATCCTTCTTCGCGGTTGTTTATGTTTTTTATTTATTTATGTTGTTATTATTATTATTATTATTATTTTTTAATTATTATTATTATTATTATTATTATTATTATTATTATTATTATTTTTATTATTATTATTATTATTATTATTATTATTATAGATCAAAAAACAAGGGTAAGAATGAGTTAAAAGTGTTTTTGTTATATGAAACAGACATTGCATGTAAGTGGGATGCGTAGTATTTTTAAGTTTCATTTTCAGTGTATTATTATTTGTTCAAGTTTTCTGTATGTTTTGGTTCGAGGTATTTTGTTGTTTTCCCTTGTACTTATATCAATATTATAAAGTCTGGAGTCTGGGTTATTTTTATTAATTGTCAATGTTTTTTATCCCCACAGCTAAGCCGCTTGTGTGGCTTGTGGGACTCGTTTCCATACTGAACTAATCATGTATTTAAATATGTACTTCCAAAAAAAAAAAAAAAAATTATTATTATTATTATTATTATTATTATTATTACTATTATTTTATTGGATGTATTTCATACAAACTCGGTCAAAACCGGAGCTAACATGTTGTACGGACTTGCGTCAAGTACTTCCATGTGTACCTATATTACAAACCTACATTATTACTTTGTCTTAACTCTAACTAAAATAAGTCATTTATAATATAGTTTGTAGATGATGTTTTCTTTCTGCTGTGTACGGTCGTGGCCGATTTCTCGTCGCCATCCTAGCATTTGCTCTTTGGACTATAGGAAACCACGAAAACCATGTCAGGATGGAAGCTGTCTCGGAATCTCGAAGTATCATTCTTAGTTTAGAAATTTACGAACTATTCTACACGTGTTGAGTATTACTGCCTTTTGAATCTCGATGTAAACATTGGGTTGAAGAGTTGTTTAATGCTTTCATGTAGCTTCTTCGGTATGATGCCGTTGGCCGATATTACGAATGGGATTGTATTTACCTCTTTCTGTTCCCACATCTTCCTGATCTCAATTGCAAGTTCACTATACTTGTCAATTTTTTTCTTCCATGTAGTCTCGACGTTATGGCACATTGGGACAGCAACGTCAATAAGGGTAGTTTCTTGTTTCTTCTTGTCAATTATAATTATATCCGGTCTGTTGTGATGTATAGTTTGGTCTGTTTTAACTGTGCGGTCGTAATATAATTTGAAATCTTTGCTATCTAGTACTTTCTCCGTTTGTATTTGTAGTAAGGTGTGTGTGTATCAATGAGGTTGTACTTGATTGCTAGTTTTTGGTGAATAATGTTAGCTACTTGGTTATGTCTGTAGAGGTAATCCGTTTGACATAGTGACTGGCACCCGGATATGATGTGTTCGATTGTTTCACCCCTTACACTACATTTTCTACATTGATCGTTTACTGTCGCATCTTGTATAATGTACTTTTTAAATTTTTTTGTTGCAATCACTCTGTCTTGAATAGCCAGCATAAAACCTTCTGTTTCTCCAAATAGTTCCCCGTTGTTTAACCACATATTTGATGCTTTAATATCTACGTGACTTTTGTGTAGTTCATCATTATTATTATTATTATTATTATTATTATTATTATTATTATTATTATTATTATTATTATTATTATTATTATTACTATTATTAATTATGAATAATATATATTATATTATTAATTAGGAAAAGTATGGGAATGTCTAGAACAAAAGGGAGTTGGACGAGGTTTGATAGAGAGGATAAAAAGTACGTACGTAGGGAGTGCAAGTTGTGTTCAGACAAATGAGGGTAGATCAGATTGGTTAGAAATAAATGAGGGACTGAGGCAAGGTAGTGTTTTATCGCCGACTCTATTTACTGTCGTAATGGATCAAATACTACGAAGAGTGGAACCGAATATAGACGGAAGAGACACTAGAACCTTAGTTTTTGCCGATGGTGTCTTAATTTGGGGTGAGAGTGTTGAAGAGGTGCAAGAAAAGGTGGAGAGATGGAATGTTGTTGCAACAGAGTTTGGGTTAAGTATTAGTCAAAATAAAAGTGAATGTTTAGTTATGAAAAAGGATTTAAAGGCATGCCTAAGAATCAAGAAAAGTTAAGACTTCGTGGAAAAGTATTAGAAGAAAAGGAAGAATTTAAGTACCTAGGAAGTATCTTGACAAAAGATGCTAAAGTAAATAGAGAAGTAACAGCTAGGGTACAAAACGCCGAAGGATTTTATCAACTGGTGCGAAAGCTGCTTTGGAACGAGCTGTTTCCACAGAGATGCAAAGTTATTTTCTATAAAGCATACTTCATACATATACTTACTTACGGTGCGGTAACTTGGACAGTTGGATCAAAGGAAGAGAGTCAGTTGGAAGCAGCAGAGATGAAGTTTTTAAGAAGTATCAAGGGAGTTACAAAACTGGACAGGATTAGAAGCGACGTTATAAGAAAAGAATTAGGTCTGGAGAAATTGAGATTTAAATTAGGAAGGGAACGTTTAAGATGGTTTGGTCATATGAAGAGTATGGATATGGATAGGATCCCAAGACGAGACTTCGAAGCAGGAAAGGAAGGTAAAAGAAAAGTAGGAAGACCGAGAGAAAGATGGGGAAGATTGATCGAAGGAGACGTTGAAGAGAGAGGTGAATCGTGGAACCAGGTGACGGAATTGAAGCTGTGGGAGGACAGGAAAGAGTGGAGAAAATTGGTGGAGAAGCAGATGATGCAGGATGAAGATGACGATGAAGATGATGATGAAGAAACGCTGAGCCTGGCAATCTCGGCAAAAAATAGTTTCGTGCCCTAGATATCGGTGTGAAGAACACCACTCAACCTGACATTGTTGGAAATGAGTTTTGATGATTATTATTATTATTATTATTATTATTATTATTATTATTATTATTATTACATATACTACAAGATTTGTGCTAAAAACTAACTTCAATGTTCCAAAATATGTCAATAAGTACGGACAGAGAACTCTTGAGTATTCCTTTCCGCATATATTTAATCAATTACCAGAGGACATGAAAAATTTCCAATCGTTTAGTGAGGCCAAAAAAGAACTTAAAACTTACTTACTTTGTTCCATGGATACTGATTAACTTTTAATTCATTATATTTTAATATAATTTAATTCATAAACTGTTTTTGTTGTACAGTTGCGCTTTCTGTGGTGTTGGAATGTTCACGCCTATTCTGTTATATCAAATTTCAATATGTAAAGTAGTATTCTCGTTGTTTTATAATTATTTTTAAGTTTTAATTTAGCCTATGAACTTTTTTGTATAATATAATGTAATATTCAACTAAGTCTGTCTGATCCATGTATAATAATATAACTAATCATAATCCACAGACAAGCCACGTATGTGGCTTTGTGGACAACGATGTCAAAGTATTATAATACAAAATTGCATGTAATATTATTATTTTAATAAAAAAAAAAAAAAAAAAAAAAAATTATTATTATTATTATTATTATTATTATTATTATTGCAGACGCAAAAACTCAGAGATTTGCATGGCATGGCTTGATCTATCAAACGCTTTTGGTTCACTGCCACATGCTTACATTCAGGGCACACTTAAACGATTAGGTATTCCTCAAGATTTTCTCAACATCGTTGCAGATATGTATGATGGTAGTACTACCGCAATCAGGACTAGTGATGGGTACACAGACAGCATTCCCTTACAAGCTGGAGTAAAACAGGGTTGTCCCCTGAGCCCAATCCTGTTCAACCTTTCAATGGAGCCAATTATTAGAACAGTGACATATGTAAGTGCTGAAATGGGTTACAAGCTGTATGACAAGCATATAAGTGTGCTTGCTTATGCCGACGACCTTGTTGCTGTAGCTAAAGATAGTGCTGCACTTCATTTTCTTCTCCGCATTTTAGGTGACGTTACTACCTGGGCTGGATTAAGGTTTAAACCCCAAAAGTGTGCGTCATTACACGTACGTAAAAGTCAAACATAAACACACAGTTTAGTGTACAAACAGGTATAATGGTTACACTGAAAGATGGAGAAGCTTACAGACATCTTGGAGTGCCAACTGGATACAACGTTAAACAGACACCTATTGCTGAAATACAACAGATGAGAGAAGATATGCACAAAATAGACTGTTCTTTGTTAGCGCCATGGCAAAAGTTAGATGCGGTCCGAACGTTTCTTTTGTCTAGACTGGAATTCATTATGAGAGGTGGATCAATGAAAAAAATCACTTTTCAGACAGTTTGACTTGGAAATAAAGTCTCTGGCCAAGAAATGGATGAATCTTCCTCAAAGAGCTAGTCCAGAAGTTGTTTACATGGCCATGCATGAAGGAGGAGCAGGTGTTATGCCACTAGGTGATTCTAGTGATGTACTTGCAGTTACTCATCCGTACAGACTGTTGACTTGCAGAGATGCATTTTGTCGAGAAATCGCGTGGGCGTCTATGAGAAGTGTTGTTAAAAAGAAGATAGGCCGAGCTCCTAATAATGATGAATGTTGCCAATATCTTAGTGGCTCTATGGAAGGAGATTATGCGCGACATGAAGGAGCAATCACTTCAATCTGGACACAGGCAAGATCTGCATCACGACGACTTCGTAACCGGATTGGCTTTTTATGGACATATGATGTTGCCCGACAAGAGCTATGTATCAAAGTTTCTCGGCCACAAAAGATGCCTGACATTACGGTAGTTCCACCAGACTCACGCGGACTATTAGCCAAGACACTGAGAACAGCAGTGCGTGATTCCTATAGGGAGAAGTTATTGCATAAGAAGAGCCAGGGGAAAGTATTTATACTTACAACAAAGTGTTATGCAAGCAACCATTTTGTCGCTACAGGAAAACACACCCGTTTTTGTGATTGGCGTTTTATAAATAGAGCCAGATTGAATGTCATGCCTCTAAATGGAAGTCGATTCTGGGGTGAGGGATCTAAGTCATGCCGATTGTGTAACTATCCGCAAGAGACTCTGCCACATGTCATAAACCATTGTATGCGCCATTCCAGAGCATTGCAAAAACGCCATAATGATGTACAGAATCGTCTTGTAGCAGCACTTCCCAAAAACCGGCCAAAACTCACAGTAACTGTTAATCGGCGTAATTCAGCAGATAACAACTCAAAATTACGGCCTGATATCATTATCAAAGATGATACTTTAAAAACTGTGAGAATTATAGATGTTGCTTGTCCATTTGAAAATGGCGCAGATGCGTTCATTTTAGCAAGACTACGTAAGGAGGAAAAATACCGGGAGACTGCTAAGGTATTTGAATCAGAAGGATACTCTACCACAGTGGATGCCTTTATAGTCGGTAGTCTTGGAGGATGGGACCAAGAAAATGAACGAGTATTGCGCGCCTTAGGTATTAGTAAGAGATGTGCTACATCAATGAGGAAGAAAATGGTCAGCGAAACTATCAAGTGGTCTCGAAATATATATGTGGAACACGTGTCCGGCATAAGACAATATTCAGATTAGAAAGATAGTAAAATGATCTGTTTATGTACCGGTACAAGGTGATATTTGCTAAGAAGTGCCAGTGGCAGCGCTTCACGACAGTTCGTCGGTGGCGAATACGCTCAACATAGCGTCATTACACCATTCAAGGTGATAAAACCACGGGTGGGAATGAGGTATTCTGAATATCATTATCATGGCAAAAGATTTCAGTAAGCCCCACAAATCAAAGCGATTGGCAATAATTGCAAAACACTTTCCACACGATGAACTGTCTCAAAGATACAAATTTTACATTGATGACGAGATCTATGATGAGATCGCGTTTTACGAAGAGTTGATAATTGAAAATACGGACACAAAGGAGGAGTAAGGGAAAGTTACAATCAGCGTGAAACATGCCGGTAAAGACCAGCAATACTTTCAGATTCGCTCGTCAGCACAAGCAACAATCAACGGGAACATTAGTGTAGTGTCAAGATTATCAGTTGCGTTGACAGACATTTCGCCACGATCGAAGAGAGACGAAATGATTACTCTACTACCTCTGGATCGGGAGAGTTAACTACCTTCCCTGTGAACAAATATTGTACATCGTCAAGACAAGGACATCTATCACGGTTCTGTGGTGCAGCACCATCTCGTACGTAGACATCCAGGCTCTCCTGCTGCAAAAACCCAACCAAGTGATCCATTCTCCGTCAAGTTTTTCACTGCCCTCCAATACAACCCGAAGTATGCAGAGATTTATGAGGAAGACACTCCTTGCGAGTATGACTACGAGAAACATGAATTTTTTACCCAGAACTGCGCCACATTCTCTCGGACCACATCCAGGCTCTCCTACTGCAAAAACCCAACCAAGTGATCCCATTCTCCGTCAAGTTCTAAAATCACAACCATTCGACGGAGTGCAAGATCCCTGTGAAGATACAGTTTCAGGACAAGAAACCTAACCATCTTAGTTCGATGACTACATCAAACTATGTTCAGAACCTTTAAGCTGATCTTCTAATCATGATTATTGTAATTATGATTGTTTTTATTGTTTTTAATCGTGTATTTGTCTTTGAAAAAAAATATTTTAAATAAAATTGAATTATTATTATTATTATTATTATTATTATTATTATTATTATTATTATTATTATTATTATTATTATTTATTCAACAAATTTAGATACATAGTAAACTTAAAATGTTGAAGAGAATCGGAGAGGGCATAGCTTTATAGCAAGTTATGCCTGATTCCCAATTCATTACCACTAAATAAAAATAGTATACAATAATTATTAGTCAATAAACAAGCAAATGTTATAGTATCAAAATATGGTATGCCTTAGATTACCTTTTAGTTAATGACAATTTAACTAAAATTATCTTTTATTTAATTCTTTAAATTTTGGGCATCTTTGATTTCTAGAGGAATAGTATTCCATAAAGTACAGCACGGTTCTAAAATTAATTTTGGTAGATAGATGTTTTAGCACGGTGAGGGTTTAAAATTTGGCCAGTATTATGTCAGTAAAACTGTATTTTCTGAATTGTTAGTTATTAGTTAGTTAGTTAGTTAGTTATTAGGGTGTAAGGGCACACAAACAACACTAAGGTTATTAGTGATATTCTTTTAAATGGATCAAGGTCAGTAACACCGGTAATTAAGTTATTTAAAAATCTAACATCCGTTTGTTTACAATAATTTTGTATTGATGGCAGTCCACATAATTTTGTTTAACCGCTCAGAGGCACTTTCAGAATAAAAACCATTTTTTAAATAACCTTAGTTGCACGGTTTTGAATAACCTCAAGTTTATACATGTTTAGCTGAGAAGTTGGATGCCAAGCTGGTAAACCATACGTTAATATAGGGCGGATAAGAGATAGATATGCAGTTTTTAAAGATTTTGATTTACTTTTATATAAATTACGACTGACAAAACCTAACAACTTGGAAGCTCTCTCTCTAACGTTGTCTGTATGCAAATCCCACTTCATATCTGAAGATATAGTGAGACCAAGGAGTTTAATAGATGTTTACATCACTTAGAGCATTACCTAAAAGAATGTAATTAGAGGCAATGGTTGATTTGGACCTAGTTAAGACGTATGTACTGCGATTTGCTATACAGTTCAACAAGCACCACTTTTCAAGAGCAGATAGATCCGCTTACAATGCATAAACATCCTCTATTATGAAATAGGTCGAAATAATGTTGTACATCAGCATGGTAAACTTGAGATGACACACATTGAGGAAGATCGAATAAGAAGATTGTAAATAGGAGAGGCCAAATTACAGACCCTTGTGGCAGCCCAGAAGTAACATGAGCTTCTACAGATCGAGAACCATTAAAATCTACAGATTGATTCCTATCGGAAAGTAAAGAGCTTATCCACCCTATTACATTGTGTTCAACTTTATATTCTTTTAATTTTTTGCGATTGACTTGGTCAAAAGCTTTTGCCCAATCTAATGCAATGCAGTCAACCTGTTTGACAGAAGTACATTCAAGTCAATTTAACCACTGATTGACACGCATGACCTTTTTGTTATAAAACCGTACTGATTTAGATTGATAAGTTTGTTTCTTTTAAAGTGATTAAATAACCGTTAAGCAACCAGTTTCTCCATACCCTTGCATGCAAGTGAGGTCAACGAAATTGGCCTGTAATTCTCGATCTTCAATCAATTTCTTCTTAAAGACTGGAACCACAGATGCAGTCTTCCATACATCAGGAACACGTACAGTAGATGCGGATAGATTGTAAATACTGCATAGAGAAGGAGCCAGAGCCTCAGCACAGGTATTAGTCTAGTTCCACGCGGTATGGGACTTCAATGTTAATCGTTGAAAGTGCGCCGATTTCGTGTTTAAAAGCGGGAAACATTACTTTTCTTATAGGTAATTTTACGCTGAATTCGAAAACCAATGTTGCCCAACAGTGACTTAAAAACTTCAACCCTTAAATCCCATTTCTTTGGGCAAATGTGTCGAATTTGTAGACATTTAGGGGATCCTAGTTGGTGAACGTAATTTTGAAGATAAAAATTATTTGAAAATTGATTATTGTCACAAATCAAATGTTTGAGAGTATGGTTAGTCCAAAATTTGAGCTAAAATGGTTAAACTGGTTTGAAATTAAGTTCAAACACAAAGAATAGCTGATACGTAGGGCGTTTTATTAACATTTAACACTGTACAACATAGCATTGATGAGATAGGCTGTTAATACTCGCTGAGCAGTTAACGTACACTCAGTTGAATAAGGTGCAAAAGAAAAATCGAAAATTACTTAAAAACTCTTCTTGTAGGAGAATTTTTAATACTAGTTGGTGATAGTTACTCTCGGACTCTCGCCGCTACTCCGGGGACTATCCGCAAATTTGAGGCCGAACCTATAGGACAAATTGCAACAGAAGCGAATTTGGTATCATTGGATTTAAAAAAAAACACTTAATAACCCATAAAGAATCCCCTAAAATTCCCATATGGTGAGTGGGTCTAATCATCCCCTAAATGAAAATGTAATAAAATTTAATTTTTTAAAAATGTACTTTTAAAACTTAGTAAGCATGGTATGCAATCAAAGATTATTTAAGGGTCTTCTAAATAAAAAATATTTCAATTGTTCAAAATTAATTTTGTGGTCAGCAGAGGTCAATGAAGGTCAAACTTTGTATTTCTCAGTATAATTTATTAAACGTTTTTCTATTGGCACAATAATGTTTGATGATTGTCTTATTGTTGTAAATATTTAGTAAATAGGCCATACTTGATAAGGTATAAGTCAATCATTGCAGAACGTAGTTCGCATCGCAGCTACAAATTGGTATGTACCTTGATCAAAACCCACACAATAAAGTAGTAGGTAATGAGGTTGTCTACTAGAAGATTTTAATTCACAAAACCTATTACCAAAGTGCCCGCTATAGGTCGCTGTACACTCAGGTACCTCGGGAAAAAAAAACACGATTTTGGCGTTTTTAAGGTGTTTCCAAGCCGCCATGAAACGTGAAATGGACTTTAAATACGTCATAATAATCAGATCATAATCATAATCAAAGCTATTTAGGTACCTGACAACTCATACCAATTTTGGTTGGGATGAGAACATTCCTTCCGAATTAAAAATGGGATGCAAAATTATCAATATCACTTTCTGTAACTCCTCGCTAGGCGACTTGAAGGCCCTACGGTGTAGCATAACAAAATCCATATAAATTGGCTTTCGATTAAAACGTCGTTTTCCTCCATGTTTTTGTGAGAAGTGTGTGCAACGAAATACTTCCCCTTGAGCCGTGTAAAAAGCCAAAAACAGCTAAAAAAAAATGAGGAACAAATTTTTGATGACGCATTTGTATTTTTGGGGGAAATTTTTAACCCAAATAAAGTTAATCGAAGTTCAGACGTGTGGTATGAGCAGTAGCATTTAAAGATTCCAAAAGCACCCGTAATAGCGTACGATCGGGGGTTTCATAGACCTAATGGCAACAAAGCAAAATCCACTCAAATTTAGGGAAAACATCCGGAAATAACAAACAATCTCGGTGGTTTTTTCACAAATAAAGGGAAAAACCCCCGAATGACTTTTCCGGCGAAAAGTACAGAAAAAACAATAAAAAATAAATATGGCGACAAGCAAGGGCAGGCTAGAAAAAGTTCCTACGAGAAAGATTAAACCCCTTATTTGTCCCAGGATTTTTGCGTGGAAAGATACACTCATTCTTCAAAGAATAAGAAAATCTTTGTAATAAAATCAAAACCGGATGAAAAAAATATTATTTATTTGTCCTTTAAACAAATGGGTGACGATATTTGGTTGTGAAAAGGTATCTTACCCCCCCCCAAAAAAAAAACGATGGGGAAAAAAAATTAATGAACGACGAGATCCAAACGAAAGGTCCATCATGCACTAGAAGTTAATCGCCCGATAATTCAATGGTAAAAGATAGGGGCATGGATGACAAAAAAACTTCTCAACAAAAGGCCTTGAAATAAGAAAAGAGCTTTGAGGCATTCCAAAATAGAACAATGATTCTTCCCCTAAAAGTAGGAGGAATTTTTCAGAAAAAAAGCGATCAAAAATTTTAACTCTGTGAAGAGTGGGTTTTGCGTTAACTTAAGGTGATTTTTATACACCTAGGCATGGGGGGCGTAGGTTGTCCGGGTATTCCACAAGAAAGCTTTCAAGCAACTTGAAATTAAATTTCTTTTGCGAGCAGGAAACACACATCTTTTACAAAGGCTTTATAGGAATTTGGAAATGATGCCATTCTTCACATGCGATGAAGCCACAGGGGCGTGAACTGACATCTAACAAAAAGGCAAATTCGTGTTTTCTCTGCATACAACATAGACTTCTTTTGTAGTTTTTTAATGCACAAAATGGCTAAAGGCAACGGAGGGGTTCTTTCCCATTTTGATCAGGATTAAATTAATCATTAAATCACAACATACGAAATACGAGTAATCGGTAAATTTGGAGGCGTATCGAGACTCCAAGTAAATTATTATATTGAACACACAAAAATCAATAAGTAGTACTAAGTTAAAAAGCAAATACTCACTAAAGTTAAAAAAAAACGTTAACAGATTTTTTTTTTTTAATTTGCAGCAAAATTTGAATACAAATTTTTTTGGGATGTGAGGCGGTGGAGCAACGTGAGGAAAAAAAAGATTTTTGGTTTAGCAACCCCCGTTTTGTAAGATCAACTTTAAAGTTGCAAAGTTTGTAAACTTAAAATTTTTGTTGGGGTAAAGGGGGCCGGGGGGGGGGGGGAGGGGGGGGGAAATTTTTTTCAATGTCCGGGGAAAATGTTTTTTTTTTTTTCAGCACACCAAAATTATCAAATCGTATTTAAGTACGAACAAAAATGTATGTTTAAAGTCAAAAAATTTTGAAGTTGGAGGGGTGAGGCGGTAAAGGGGGGGGGGGTGTTTGAGCCATCGGACTCTGGGCAAAACCCTTTTCGGAATAGCACACCAAAGTTAGTCAATCCCCCTTCAAGACAAAAAAAAAATGGATGTCAAATTCGTTGTTGGGGGGGGGGGAGGGGGGGTAAGGGGGGTTAGAGAGGAGTCTGGGCAAATGATTCGGTTTTTGCAATCAAAGTTTGTTAAAAATCGCTTCTAAATCAAATGGAATAAAGTGTCAATTTTTTTTTTTGGGGGGAGTAATGGGGGGCGGGGGGTTAGAGACTCGGCGTTGAGAAACATAGATTTCGGTTTAAGCAACAAAGTTAGTAAAGATCGCGTTCTAAGTGCGAGTAAATGAATAAAATTGTCAAACTTTTGATTTTTTTTTTGGGGGGGGGGGGGATGGGGGGGTTTAAAACCCCGGACGTTTGGGCAACATGGTTTTTTCGGTTTTTGCCCCCCAAAGGGGAGTAATTTAACGGGTCCCCTTGTTTCTTTTAAAACCCTTTTTGGGAAACCACATGTTTGAACCAGGCAATGTAGAATTTGGCCCGGTAGAAGTTCAGGTCCAGGCGCAGCGTTGGGTCGAATCTTTTTTAAATATTCCTGAACTTCTTCTTCAATGAAAAATATTTATTCAATTGGAACCAAAAGGTCCAGAATTGAGCGAGACGACTGTGTTGTGTAAGTGGCTTCCTTGACAAGTTGAGTAAGAAATAGATCATTAAAAATGATAAAAAAATTTTGAAACAAATTTTTTTCTTTTGGAACATTTTTTCCAAAAAAATCGAGATTAAAATCGCCACAATCAAAAAACGCTTCAAATTGGTTTAGCATTACTGAGGGTTTTTTTTGTAGCGAGGCTAGCAAAGAAAATTTTTCAAGTACAAAGATTTAACAACTTACCAGAATCTTATGATTTTTTTTTTATTATTTTTTTATTATTATTATTATTTTTTTTATTATTTTTATTATTATTTATTATTTTTTTTTTTTTTTTTTTTTATTATTATTTTTATTATTAATTAATTTTTTTTTAACCCCAAAATTTTTTGGGCGGGGACATTTCGCCCGGTCGAATCTGCTTTTTAATTTTTTTTTGACGTTTCAGCCCAACTGTTTGGGGCTTCCCCCAGAAAAAAAAGTATTAATACCGGGCCGCGAAAGCCTTTAAAAAGAAATTTTATTATTAGTATTATTATTATTATTATTATTATTATATTATTATTGTTTTTTTCCTACATTTATTACATATTAGATAATAAACATCGGAGGGTGCAAATAGCAGACTAAGATCCATTTTAGCTTATACACCCATCCCAAGAAAACTTTAAGCCCTCGAACCTACTGAGAGTTTTTTAACAGTGGACACAGGAACAGGAAGTTAATGAGGCTTCAAGAAGGTACTGACAATTAATATTTCTTTGCATGTTCTCCAACTGTGAACAAAAAGTTATTGTTTTTGCAAGAAAAAAAAATCATCATAATCCAAAGCTACCCCGGGATTCCAAAGTAGCCCCGGTTGACCGGTATTCTCATTAATTTCAATGTCGTAATTTAATTTTCAATATTGTCAAGTAATATAAACAACTCAGATGCACACAATTAGTTTCTATAACTTTTTAATTTTAGTTACTTAAATTAATGGTAATTTGTGTTAAATATATTAAAATAACTTTCAATTAAAAATAAGAATGATACAAAAATAATAGTTGCCATTTCTTTTTCGAATACTATATTTTCTTCGTTTACGAGTAATTTACACAGAAATAGATATTTTGGCTCAAAAACTACAAAATCACAAATAAACTATATGCCTATATATTTAAGTTTTTTTTTTAGTTAAATTTTTCTCTTTGTGAGGTGAAAAATGCTTTCAATTGACACCAAAGTGACACATTTAGGCTCACTTTGAAATTTTGGTCACAATTAACTAATTGATTTTAATTATTCATATACTAGTTAATTTATAAGAACTCAGCGCGGAGTCATTTTTTTTTAAATATTCATTAAAACATCTATACAACTAAAGTTTTGGTCATCACATTTTGCACTATATTTAGACATGTTTACTCCACTACTAGTCTACATTCGGTGTTCAATTATTTTGCTGTGTATTGTGACGGTATGGCTGCATGTCCCATTGGATCTCATCCAAACTGGCAATCTATATATTGCTTTTTTATTGTTGCATTGCTATTTTTGTCAGTCTGATTGTCTTTTTGTATTGCTTATTCTCGACTTTTAAAGACAGTCTCTTGAAAAGGAAACTTATGTTAATATGGGATAGGAGGCCCTACAATCCAGGAACTCAAGCATCTACAATAAGTAAAATTATGACAAAATCAAGCCATATTTTAATTGTGGACTTAATACCATATTATCAATTCCTCGCGATGTAGGCCTACAGGCGTGTTACATAGGGAGGCCTGTTTGACACCTCGCCTCGCTGCTCCATCTGCTGTGATAATGAATGGGGGCGGAAATGACCCTAGGGGAGAAACAACAGAACGAAAAGTCTTGTGGCTTTTTATTAGCAGCCATGGGATTAACACCACCTGTATGCGTTGCCGTCATCAGTGATACAGCCTATAGTCTGTGACACGTATGCGAGACTTCCACTCCAGTGCACATTGCACAATATTTCCTCCATCAAGTTATGCTGTTGCTGTTGATTTCAGCAAATACTGTCGAGTCCAATACGTGAAAGATCGTGGCCTTCCGGGTGCGGGGGCCCCGCTGTCTGTGATAGCGTCAAGTTTGAAACCGCACATTGTGAAGTAAGCCTCATAAAAGGTGTACGTATACATAACAATTCCTGGTGTTGTATGTACACATGTACGTTCAACGACAACAACACAATCTTGATAATAACCAATGCACACAAAATGCCAATTAAATTATTATATAGACTTATTATAGGTAAAATTTATAAAGTAAAGGTATATTAATATAGTCAAGTTCCTCATTAGTTTTGGTCAATTTATCGTGGACAAGCAGAAACATTACTTTATTATTTTGTTATTACATCCTCGTGCAAAACCTGTCCAGATATAATTGCATGACACTCCTCAGGGCCCGGATCCTCCAAGAGGATTAATACTTGATTTTATTTTATTTTTTCCTTTCTTAATCGATTTTTGGAGAACAAAATATGCAAACCCCTATTAATACAGAGCAGAGGTTAGATTTTAGAGTAAAATAACTCTGAACATTGCTTCACTTCCTTTTGTGCATGGATACCGAAACCTCTTCTTTGTGGATCCGGGCCCCGAGTCTAAATAACTATATTTTGGAGTTAGGATTTCCTAGGGCTATTTTAGAGGACACAATAACTTGCATTAGAAATTACAACTGAAAAACCCTCATATAGAGTATTGTTTTATACTTGAGCTACATCTGTTGGTATATAAATAGGTCAATGAAGTAAGCCCCCCTCCCCCATGCGGAAACGTCACATTTTTTTCACCTGTGACATTTGTGCATCGTTTGTGCACGTATTTATTTCAAGTGTGCACAAACGATAAATGAATAAAATCCCGTGGGGGCTTGTACGTGAACTTGAAGTAAGCCCTTCCCATGCAGAAAAGTCGTTATTTTGACACCGGTATTGTTTGTGCATCGTTTGTGCACGCATTTATTTTGTTAGTGCACAAAAGACGTGGCTGCAATTAAATAAAATTCCGCGGGAGGGGTGCTATCTTCCTGTGAAGGAAGCTACCCCGTTTGTGCGAAAACAAACTAAATACGCGCACAAACGATACACGTGTAAAAAATGTTAATATTCTGCATGGGAGGGGGGCTTAATTCACGTGAAGCTAGCCCCCCCCCCACCCCGAATTATCTTCTATTGCAACTACATCGTTTGTGAACGGATGAAATGAATGAGTGCAAAAACGATACACAAACATCCCAGGTGTAAAGGTTGTGACAGTGAAACAAAAATTTACCAGGTTAAAGTCGATTTACGAAATTCTGCAGTCCATTTTTCCAATTTGTTTTTATCAAAAACCTTTAAAAAATCTTGTAAAATCACAGTTACAAGATATAATTTTTTTAATGGTGATTTTAGTGTGGTATTATGCTATAGATTATGTGGTAAAAAAAAGACTTTTGGGGGTGATAATACCTTAAACATTTTTATGATAACCACAACCCGATAGGACAAACGATGGAGCTTCCAAGTAGGCCAAGCAAAGAAGGATTTTTTTTCTGCAAAAATTCCTGGCAAGCTGAATTTTTGTTCAGTCTTTCCGGAAAATGTCCATAATAAAGAGAAAAAAAGTCCTTTTATATCGGGCTGGAGCATTGGCCGCCATCTTGGAAAATGTATGCACAAACGTTGTTGTTTTCTATATCTTCAAAATAGCATGAGATAGACGAAAAGTTTCGATGGCAAAACTATTTCCCCTATAATTTTCTACAAAAATGTTGTTTACCATATTTTCGGTAGAGACTATACGGATACGTCACAAAATCATGGTGTATAATATGTTGCTTATAGGAGTACAAGCTGATTTGCTCATTTTTGCGCCCAGTATCAAACAATTCCCGGTAAATCAATGTGAAATCGATTTAAACACAAAAGGACTTTTGTACGGTGTTCATGAATCCTTCTATTGGTACTTTAATACATCAGTAATGCATTAACAAAATTGGCATTTACCCGGAATTTTGTTTTTCCATTGTTGGTATTTTCTAAAAAAAAATGCATATTTGACTGTCCAAAATTAAGCACTAAATTGCATTTGAGAAAAAAGTATTTCTACGCACATTGTAATGACTTAAATAACGATCCGATTACAGCCAAAGTTTTAATCCAATATGGCCGATTTAAATCGGTTTCTCACTGATTTTGTTTGCTTCTGGGAGCAAAAATGAGCGAACACATAAATCATGATTTTGTGACGTAACCGTTGTCTCTATCGAAAATATGATAGACACTAGTTTTGTATCAAATTATCGGGGGGATATTTTTGCTTTTGAAACTTTTCTCGTTATCTTGCGTTATTTTGAAGATATACGAAAACAACCGCTTATGTGCAGACATTTTCCAAGATGGCGGCCAACGCTCCAGCCCGATTTTTGAGGACTTTTTTCCTGAAGGTCTGTGCAAAAATTCAGCTTTCCCGGAATTATTGTTCTAAATCGTTTCAAATGGTCCTTCGTTGCTTGGCCTAAAGTGATCCTGACTAAACCTCTGCATTCTGCGTCAAACCCTCGTTCGCTTGAACGCATCATTAAAAACTCAATAAACCAATCTCAACGCAACTGAAAAATGGGGGTAGCAAAAACCCTTAATTATTAAATGCATTTCGAAGTCTTATTGGAGATTATTAATGTAAGAAAAATTTGCTATCTACATTAAATTAGAACTTTCGAATAATATTTATTTTTAGGATCCCCCAAATTTAGAAAACCAAAAATTTTGGTTTTTTTTACTTTTTAAAAAAAACAGATTGCTTAATACGGTATATGCTTTTTTTCAAGAAAACCAAAATTGTTTGGCGTATAGAAATTAATTTGCAAACACTCCCATCCGAAAAACGGTTTGTGGCAGGTAACTTTTAACAATAACCTATGAGCAAGGTGTCTTTCGATCAAAATGTCTTTTTTGTTTATTTGGATTTAAAGGGCGCGTCAAACCGTTAGGTTATAATGCACCACTATAGCCTAGTAGTCTGGGTTGTTCACAAAATAAACACGGCAAAAAAAGAAGAAGGTTTTCACTTGGCAAAAGTGTTCATAAGGTCAAAGAAAAGCGATACAGAAGGGGAAGCCACGAAAAATGTCCCTTAGGATTCAAATGGCGGCCATGAATAAAAAGGCCTATTATTTACCTATTTTGAGTGTAAAAAGACGGGGAAATAATGTTAGAAAGGTGCTACATGGCAAAAAATATTCTTAAGATGTTAAAAATGGTTTACAGTGGGGGGGGCCCATAAAAAATTACCCTTACGATTCAAAATGGCCGCCATGTTTGAAAAAATATGTATTATTTTTAATTTTGGAAATATAAACATACTGAAAAATAATGATAAAAAGGTGCCACTTAGCACAGGCTTTCTTAAGATTTAGAAAAAGTTACAGAGGGGGAGCCAAGAACAATACCTCTTACAATTCAAATGGCGGCCATGAATGATAAGGTATCAAATTATTTCTGATTTTTAATGTAAAAAGACGGCAAATAATGATAGGAAGGTTTGGTCCTTTGGCAAAACTTTTTTTTTTAGAGGTAAATGAAGATTTACAGAGGGGGAGCCAACCCAAAAACAGCCCTTACGATCCAAAATGGCCGCCACGAATTACAATTGCGTCCCTTATTAGTATCCAATTTCGAATGTTAACAGACGGTAAATAATGATAGAAAGGTGCCACTTGGCAAAATTACTCTTGAAGATTTTTGTGTATGGTTATAGTGGGGCAGCCAAGAAAAATTTCACTTACGATTCAAAAGGGTCGCCATGATTTTAAATGTGTATTGTTTCCTATTTCGAATGTAAACAGACGGCAAATGATAAAAATGGCCACTTGGCCAAAACATTTTCAAGATGTTGTATATAGTTTACAGTGGGGGAGCCAAGAAAAATATCCCTTACAATTCAAAATGGCCGCCATGATTGAAAAATGTATATAGTTTCCTATATTCCTATATTCACATTTAAATTAAATTTAAGGCTATTCGACCGCGTTTTTCTATTTCCAAAATATGCTACCAAGACAAAATAAAATGAATGCCTTTGAAACCTTGCTATTTTAGAAAATCAAAAATATTTTTTTCAAAATTTTCTGATCTGGTACACGGCCAATATAGCCACCTCAAAATAATTTCCAACTTCAATTCGCCAAGGCACACCATTCAACGTAGGGTGTTGTGTTTTTGTGACATTAATTTTCAACTGTTTTTCTATGGACTGACTGAGAGAAAAAAGATTTATTTTAACAATTGTCTTTCCTGCTAATTTTTTCGTTTGGCGGTATTTTTTACCAGTTTGTACCGCCAAACAAAAAAATTCGCAGGAAAGACAATTGTTAAAAAAATCTTTTTTCTCTCAGTTAGCCTATAGAAAACCAGTTGAAAATTAATGTCACAAAAACACATCACCCTACGTTGAATGATGTGCCTTGGCGAATTGAAGTTTGAAATTATTTTGAGATGGCTATATTGGCCGTGTACCGGATCAGAAAAAATTGAAAAAAATATTTTAGATTTTCTAAAATAGCCAGGTTTGAAAGCCATTCACTTTATTTTGACTTGGTAGCATATTTAGGAAAATAGAAAAACGCGGTCGAATAGCCTTAACGTACTTTATTATAGTAAAAACAAAACATGTAGGGCCTACATAGATTTCTAATGACGTGGACGTGGAGCACTTCTTCCTTACTTCTTTGTTACATTTTGAATTGAAGTTGTTTATAATAATATGTCTTCATCCTCAGAAATACTGAATTATGAGAAAATAATACATAAAGTGCGGAATATAGCTGTAACGAGATTAATAACCATCCAGAAATAAAAGAGATTTATATATTTATCCTTAAACTTTTAAAAAAGTCTATGATAACTTTCTAGCACTGGGTTAACCTGGTGTTGCAGCAGTTCAGTCGGCAGTTGGAACATAACAATGCAAGGGAAAGCCGGCAATCTTTGCATGAGCATCGTGTGATGCATCCTTTCTTACACGAGCACTTGACAAAGCTCTCTGCAGAAGTCCCATATCTCCGCAGTCTAGTCCATTTTGGATGCCAAACTCCACCATTCAAGAACCATCCCCATTCTTTAGGTGATGAAGAAATTGGGCGTAAAAGTATCAGCACCTTCCCCAAAGGTGTCCTGCTTGATAAGCAGCACAACTGAATGTGAAGCTGGAGTGCGTCTTGACTCTTGAGTAGGAGGAAGACTGTCAACACTTTTGTCTTCGATGTAAAAGGATTTCCTTGCTTCATTGACTTTCTACATCCGTTTGTGCGTCGTACAAAAGAACAAACATAATGTTTCTAAGACGTCTTGAGTGGTTTTGGAAACGTTCTGCAACGGAAGGGAATTTCATTCTTGTTTGTACTTGTTTTGTTCTTGTTACTTCACCATTACTTGGAAAATGGAACGACTTTCTTCACAATGCCACAAACAAGCAAGAGTTGTATTCCATTCTCGCAAATCACGCTGGTACACAGTTTGATTTTGCAGAAGTTGTGACCAACGTGGTTTCCTTTATCGTATCATCTCAAAATGCTGAGGCCGCCATTGCTGGTATTTCATGTGATTCTCTTGAAGAGGCTGATGGCCGCATCATTGGTCACGTGATGGATCACCGTATCCTCCTTCTCCCAAAAGGGCAAGATAAATGCTTGGAAAGTATGGAAATCTTTGGATAATTGTCACACCAGCTGTTCATGAAATTTCCTGTCCGTTGCAGAACGTTTCCAAAACCACTCAAGACGTCTTAGAACGTTATGTTGTTCTTTTGTACGACGCACACACGGATGTAGGAAAAGTCAATTAAGCAAGGAAAATCCTTTTCACATCGAGGAACAAAAGTGTTGACAGCCTTCCTCCCACTCAAGACGCACTGCAGCTTCACATTCAGCGTGCTGCTAATCAAGGAAGACATCTTTGGGGAAGTGCTAATACTTTTACGCCAATTTCTTCAACACCTAAAGAATGGGGATGGTTCTTGAATGGTGGAGTTTGGCATCCAAAATGGACTTGACTGCCGGAGATATGGAACTTCTGTAGAGAGCTTTTCATGTGCTCGTGATAGAAAGGATGCATCACACGATGCTCATGCAAAGATGCCGGTTTTCCCTGTACATTGCTATGTTCCAACTGCCGACTGAACTGCTGCAACACCAGGAAATCCCAGTCTTAGAAAGTTATTATAGACTTTCAAAAAAGTTTAAGGATAAATATATAAATCTCTTTATTTTAGGGATGGTTATTTATCTCGTAACAGCTATGTTCAGCACTTTATATATATTATTTTCTCATATTTCAGTTTTTCCTGAGGATGAACCACGTCAATTAAAAATATAACAAAGAAGTAAGAAAGAGGTGCTCAAATATCCACGTTATTAGAAATCTATATAGATGTCTTGTTTTCATTTTATATCTTATTAAATGTATCAAAGAAATATAGGAAACAATATACATTTTTAATCATGGCAGCCATTTTGAATTGTAGAGATATTTTTTCTTGGCTCCCCACTGTAAACCATATACAACATCTTGAAAATGTTTTGCCAAGTGGCCCATTTTTTATCATTGCCATCTGTTCACATCGAAATAGGAAACAATACACATTTTCAATCATGGCGACCATTTTGAATCGTTTAATGAGATTTTTCTTGGCTCCCCCACTGTAAACCATACACAATATCTTGAGAGTATTTTTGCCAAGTGGCACCTTCCTATCATTATTTACGTCTGTTAACATTCAAAATTGAAGACTATAGGTACGCAATTGTAATTCGTGGCGGCCATTTTGGATCGTAAGGGCTATTTTGCTTGGCTCCCCCTCTGTAAACCTTCTTTGACATCTCAAGAAATGTTTTGCCAATGGACACCTTCCTATCATTATTTTCCGCCTTTTTACATTAAAAATCAGAAGATAATTGATACTCCTTGTCATTCATGGCCGCCATTTTGAATTGTAAGAGGTATTGTTCTTGGCTCCCCCTCTGTAAACTTTTTCTTTAATCTTAAGAAGAGCCTAGTGCTAAGTGGCATCTTTTTATCATTATTTTCAGTATGTTTATATTCCAAAAAGTAATTTAATACATATTTTTCAAACATGGCGGCCATTTTGAATCATAGGGGTCATTTTTATGGCTCCCCCATTGTATACCATTTTTAACATCTCAAGAATATTTTTTGCCATGTAGCACCTTCCTAACATTATTTACCGTCTTTTTACACTCAAAATAGGTAAATAATAGGCCTATTCATTCATGGCCGCCATTTTGAATCCTAAGGGACATTTTTCGTGGCTCCCCTTCTGTATCGCTTTTCTTTGACTTTATGAACATTTTTGTCAAGTGAAACCTTCCTACTATTTTTTGCCGTTTTATTTGGGATTCATCGATGAACAGCCTGTACTATAGGGGATATGGGGGGAGGGGCCCATGCTGGTCAGAACCAGCCACGGAAAGAGGAGGAAGGGGGATTTCTCACGTCGCGGTCGTCATCGTCTTTGTCACCGTTCGTTCTGTCATTGTCATCATCGTCGGGGAGGTCGTCAAGGGAAGGGGGAGATGTCCCCGACGACGATGATTGCCAGAGCTCGCATCTAGTTTCGGGGAGTAATATACTCCCCTCTCACTAGCTGATGTTTGCGAGGTGGAATTTTTCTCTTGAATAGCCTTTTACGATATGCAGAACCATGCTCTGGGCCAATTCTACCCCGGGTGGAACTAGCATTCATCCGATTTTTTTTAAAATTTGTACTGTTTTATTTTAAGGAAACTAAACATTTTATGTTTTTGAGACCATATTTTTATTTACATTACGAATTTCCCATAATTTGAAAACATGTCTAAGAAGCCAAGATGCCAAGATGGCAGCACAAATTGAATGGGCCAAGTCAATAACTGACCAAGTTACAAAGACCACGTCAGATAAAACTAGATAATGCAGCTAATTGTTAGTTTAAAACCATACAAAATTGCACACTACTTAACCCTTAAGATACCTAACAATATAATTTTAGGATTTTTATTTTTTTGACTTTACTTTTCCTGGAAAAAAATCGGTAATTTTTTTTACTTGGTCTGTTATTGACTTGAGGTTGTCACTTGGGCATTCCTTGCATTAACTTTTTTTCATTTTAAGGAATAAAACCATTTTTAAGCCTTTTCCATTAACCCCTTCGCAGCCACATATCAATCAACTATCACGTCACTTGAAAAATAACTGTAAAAATAAAAATATATATGATATGTACATTTTTTTTTTAATTTACCCAATTTTTTTTTCCAAAATATATTATTTTTTAAAAATTATTTGTATAACAATATAAAATAAGACTAGTAGTGGAGGAGGATTCCTTACTGTAGTTAATATCTACATAAGCAGTCCCGTGATCGCCAACCTCATGGCAAGAAATGACCAAGTAACACGTACTTGGTCAGTTATTGCCTTGAGCCAAGTTTTCATCGCCTGGTAAATGGCTTATAACTGCTCGAACTTGGGTGTTTCTTGCATTAATATGATGCCCCTATGCCTGGAGAATAGAGTGGCGGTCCTAACTCATTTCCGCATTTTTTGTAACTTGGGCACTTATTGACTTGGCCCATTCAATTTTACTTTTTGTATATTTTTCAAACTCGAAATATAGTGCAAGTAATAATACAAAGTTTCATTCCTTTCCATGTTTTTTTTTAAATGATTAAAATATTTTCACAACCCCCTCCCCCCCCCACCTTCTGCAAGGGGCAGAAAAGTGGCACCCCCCAAAAAATATCAACCTAAAATCATATTTTACTTTTTGAAATATAAGGGGGTGCTCCATCACAAAATTCGAACGGGAACCCTAAATCGTACATTCGGGCCACCCACTATATAGAGTAGGTACTCAGCTGTTCCCAGCAACGTGTTGATGATGTATTGACGGTCGGTGGTCTGACAAGACTACCCAACACCTGTTGTCTAGGTCAAGAACAAGTTACATCATTGTCATTCAAGGTCGATCTGATGAGCAAAAACTCTCGCGAACACATTCTTAGACGTGTACGTGTTTCCGGACGGCCTAGTGGAGTATATAGTGTTAGGCCGCCTTGACTAGGCTTATCCAGCCTTGCTACCTGCATGGGCACGCCCAGACGCCATTAACGATAATGACCACTTGAAAGGCTCCGTAGGGGAGTCATCAAGCTTAATAGTTAATGACGGACGGACGGGTTGCGGGAGCTTTCCAATGAGTTGAAGGAGAATTGGAAATTATAGGAGATATAAATCTCCCATTTATAGAAAGCCAGGGGAGGGATTTTTTAGACATAATAATGAATGCATATATCTGGACATGGAAAGACATACCGTTTTAATAAGTAAAAGGCATCAACCTAGATTAGTTTTTGCAGTCATTAATTAAACATTTGAAACAAGCGTTTCATTTCGTGTTTCAGTATAGATGACACTGTATTGGAGAACTTTTAATTATCGAGTTTGGAACAAAGTTTATGATGGGGACGGGGAGGAGGCATATTATTAGACTATACTCATCATACATTCAACAGTACGGAGCGTATGTGAAACGTGAGGGTTGGGGAGGAGGCATTTGCAATCAAAACAGTGTGTCGTATGTGAACGGGAGGCGTGGGGAGGAGGATATTGCAATCAAACAGTGGTCGTGTTGTGAACGGTGAGGGTGGGGAGGAGGCATATTGCAATCAAACAGTGTGTTCGTGTTGTGAAAACGGGGAGGGAGGAGCCATATTGCAATCAAACAGCGTGTGTCGTATTGTGAACGGAGGGTGGAGAGGAGGCATATTGCAATCAACAGTGTGTCGGATTGGTGAACGGGAGGGGTGGGGAGGCAATTGCAATCAACAGTGTGTGTATTGTGAACGGGAGGGTGGGGAGGAGGCCATATTGCAATCCAGTGTGGTCGTGTGTGAACGGGAGTGTGGGGAGGAGGCATATTGCAATCAACAGTGTGTAGTGTTGTGAACGGGAGGGTGGGGAGGAGCATTATTGCAATCAAACAGTGTGTCGATGTGAACGGGAGACTGGGGAGGATGGCATATTGCAATCAAACGTGTGTCGTATTGTGAACGGCGACTGGAGGGTGGGGAGAGAGGCATATTGCTAATTCAACAGTGTGTTGTATTGTGAACGGAGGGTGGGGAGGAGGCATATGCAATCAAACAAAAAAAAACAAACAAAAAAAAAAACCCAAAGGTGGGGTTTGGTTGTATTGTGAACGGAGAGGAGGACCTGGGTGAGTAGCATATTGCCATCACAAGTGTGTCGTTTGTGAACGGGAGGGTGGGAGAGGCATGATTGCATCAAAACAGGTGTTCGTAAATTGTGAACGGGAGGGTGGGGAGGAGGCATATTGCAATAACAGTGTGTGGTATTGGTGAAACGGGAGGGTGGGAAAAGGAGGGCATATTGCAATCAACAGGGTCGTTGTATTGTGAAACGGGAGGGTGGGGAGGGGATATTGCAATCAAAACAGTGTGTCGTAGTTGTGAACGGAAGGGTGGGGGGAGGCCTATTGCAATCAACAGTGTGTGTGTTGTGAACGGCGGGTGGGGAGGAGGCATATGCAATCAACGTGGGTCGTGTTGTTGAACGGGGGACGTGGTCGGGGGGAGGGAAGGGTACCTATTGCAATCAACCAGTGGGGGGTTGTTTTGTCGGTTTTTCAACGGGGGTCGGTGTGGGGGGAGTGAGGGCAGGGTGGCATATTGCAATCAACCCCCAGTGGGGTGTCGTATTGTGAACGGGGAGGGTGGGGAGGAGGAATCATTGCAATCACAGTGTGTCGTGTTGTTGAACGGAGGGTAGGGGAGGAGGCATATTGCAATCAACAGTGTGTCGTGTTGTGAACGGGAGGGTGGGAGGAGGATATTGCAATCAACAGTAGTGTCGTGGTTCGTGAACGGGGGGTTGGGGAGGAGGCATGGCTTTATTGCAAATCAACAGTGTGTGTGTGTGAACGGAGGGTGGGGAGAGGCATATTGCAATAAACAGGTGTTCGTGTCTGGAACGGGCAGGGTGGGGAGGAGCCATATTGCAAATCAAACGTGTGGTCGTGTTGTGAACGGGAGGGTGGGAGGACATATTGCAATCAAACAGTGTGTCGTGTTGTGGAAAGGGAGGGGTGGGAGAGAGCCAGATTGCAATCAAACAGGTGTCGTATTGTGACGGGAGGGTGGGGAGGAGGATATTGCAAGCAACGTGTTGGAAGGGAGGGTGGGGAGGAGCAGAATATTGCAATCAACAGTGTGTGTGGTAGTGAACGGGATGGGTGGGAGGAGGCATTCATATGAAGATTGCAATCAAAACAGTTTTTTTGTGTCGTCGTTGTGAACAAAAAAACGAGAGGGTGGGGAGGAGGGCATATGCAATCAACAGTGTGTCGTATTGTGAGCGGGAGGGTGGGGAGGAGGCATATTGCAATAAACAGTGTGTCTGTTGTGAAACGCAGGTGGGGAAGAGGCATTATTGGCAATCAACAGTGGTCGTGTTGTGCACGAGAGGGGGGGAGGAGGGCATCATTTATGCAATCAACAGTGTGTCGTATTGTGAACGGGAGGGTGGGGGGAGGGCATATTGCAATCAACAGTGGTCGTTCGGGGTTTTTTGGGGTTTGTGAAAGGGAGGGTGAGGGAGGAAGGCATATTGCAATTCAACAGTGTGTCGTGTTGTGAACGGGAGGGTGGGAGGAGGCATATTGCAATTCAACCAGTGTGTCGTGTTGTGAACGGGGGGGTGGGGGGGGGCATATGATATGCAATCAACAGGTGGTCGTGTTCGTGAACGGGCAGGGTGGGAGGAGGCATTGCAAATTAACCAGTGTGCGTATTGTGAACGGGAGGTGGGGAGGAGGCATATTGCAATCAAACAGTGTTGTCGTGCTTTGTGAACCGGGAGGGTGGGGGGGGAGGAATATTGCACTCAAACAGTGTGTCGTGTTTCGGAAAGAGAGGGTGGGGAGGAGGCATATTGCAACAACAGTGTGTCGTGTTGTGAACGGGAGGGTTGGGGAGGAGGCATATTAAATCACAGTGTGTCGTGTGTTGAACGGGAGGGTGGGGGGAGAGGCATATGTGCAAATCACCAGTGTGTCGTATGTGAACGGGAGGGTGGGGAGGAGGCATATTGCAATCAAACAGTGTGTTCGTGTTGTGAACGGGAGGGTGGGAGGAGCATATTGCAATAACAGTGTGTCGTGTTGCGAACGGGCGGCTGGTTGTGAGGAGGCCTATTGCAATCAACAGTGTGTCGTGTTGTGAACGGGAGGGTGGGGAGGATGCATATTGCAATCAACAGTGTGTTGTATTGTGGACGGGATGGTAAGGGGAGGAGGCATAGTTTACTACTCATACTCATTACGCATTTTGCAATAAACAGTGAATCAACTTGCCACCAATAATGGGTATGTATTTTGGCTGCAGGAACAGAAGAATCGACCGCGTTGTTCTATTTTCTCAAATATGCTACTGTAAGTTAAATAATAATGAATGACAAGTTGCGCGGAGGGCGTGGAAAACCTCGTACTTTGAAGACCACGTAGTTTGAAAACTTTGATGCCGCGACAAACTCGCTAATCGGTCCGCCGCGGCCGGGCCGCGATACGGCAGTTTTTTATTATTATTTATTTTAGAAATTGTACAAATAATCGAACATTAAGGTGCACAACCTCATAGAAAGTTAGAAAAGGTCCATGAGGCCCCTGTCACAAAGTGTCTAACTTACTTTGCTTAGTTATACCACTTAAAACAACATTATAAAATACAATATAATTAAATAAATTAATAATATAAAATTGGATAGTAAAAGGTGATCAATTTAGTAAAGGGTGAACAAATGACAGTAAACAATAGCTAGTAAAGGGTGAACAATGTTGGTATGAGGAAAGATTTAATCCACTGGTACAGATTACCTCTAATTTTGTAGCCATGTAATTTTAAGAGAAGTCGTTCTTGAGGAACCTGATCAAATGCCTTTTGCCAGTTTCAAGAGATATACAATCAACTTGTTTAAACATCTTGCCTCAAGTTGCGTGAAGCCAGTCGTCATTAGCTCGAGTCAGCATGTAACGCATGATCGCGAGGTAGAAAGCCTTGTTGATTATCGTTATAACATCATTGTTTGTGGTATGTTTAGATTGCGGTTTGTGACACGAACTTCTCCATTAATTTTGATGCTATCGAGGTGAGCGGATATTGGGCGGTAATCACCAACGTCTCTTGGGTCACTGTTTTTAAAAACTGGAAGGACGTTAGGTTTTTTCCATTCATCGGGAACAGCGCCAGTGGATATTGATTGGATGAGCGATGCGAAGATTCCATTTCACTACACTGGAGAAAAAAATCTGGAATGTTTTTTTTCCTGAATTTTTGTGTGTTTGTTAACACGATTCCGGCTTAAACCGATTCTCAATTGCGATGAAATTTTCTGAAGTCCTTCGAAAAACTGACACGTTTTTGAGCGAAATGGAAAAATTATTTCTCGTAAAAATTGCAATTTTCCGATTTTTTTCCCGATTTTTCGCATTTTTTATTAAAAAATTCTTCGACTTATAACATCTACATGCTTTATTCGATTTAATGATTTTTTCACAGAACCTTTATTTTATGAATTAATATATTCGTGTGAAATTTGAGCGTAATCGAAAAATTATTTCTTATGAAAATCGCAGTTTTAAATTTTTTTAATTTCTTATAACACCTACATGCTTTATCCGATTGTAATTATTTTTTCACAGAACCTTAATTTTATGAATTAATATATTGTGTGAAATTTGAGCATAATCAAAAAATTATTTCGCATGAAAATCGCAATTTTACGCTTTTTTTGTTTTTAAAAAATTACGCTCATCCAACAACGCGCCTATAAAAGCGTTTGCGAAGCTTCCTAGAAGTAAAAATTGAACATATTGACGGTGAAATAGCTAACGCGCACTCTTTTAGAATTCTTCCAGGAAGATCGTCAGGTCCTGGGCAGTACTAGGTCGCACATGGCTGAGGAGAGTCAAAACTTCGTTTATAGAAAAAAAACAGATTTGAAGAGGTTGAGATTGAGTTTTGCACAGTTTGCGGGTCACGTCAGTCGTTTTCCCTAAGATCTGGGACAACTTTGTTTTCCGGGACATATTTGGTACGCTACCGGAACCTACCCGCCGGCCCGAAGTACCGAGTAAAAGAAATTTAGAAATCGCGTCATTTCTACGTCTGTTGTGTAAAGTCCACGACAAATGTTTTTCAGGGACAATTTTCCGGGACTTGTTTAAAAATTGGAGGAATCGGGTTACTTTTACACTTTTTTTATTTTCCGCGACGCCAAATTTTCCGGGACACTTTAATTGCCGGTGAGAAAAATGTTTGTCTCGTCCGTCCGGTTCCGTAGCGCCCGAAATGGGCCCGATCGGACGTAAACTGCCCGAGATATTAAAAATAAGAATGTTTTTTTTATTTTGGCTGCTTTTAGAGGAGATGCTATATTAGCAGTCTCCTTGGACCTAGCCCTGTGACATCATTGGTCTGGCCACAATCTCAAAACCCGATCCATTTTGGGCGAAGCGTATACTAAGTGTGCGGTCCAAACAGATTTTACAAAAAAGCAGAATTATTAACATTTGGTATTCTAACGGTCCTATACGCATACCCGCAACGCATGATCCGAGATATCCTTGTGCCATGCCCGCAACGTACTCACCCAAAGAAAAAATTTCAAAAAATTCCATTATTGGACAAAAAAGTTACTCAAAGCTACACTCTTTCTAAAAAAAAAAAAAAAAGTAAATTGTTTGGCATGGAGTTGTAAAAAATTAAATTTTTGGCCACAACTTATAGCTCCTAAGCTGAGATGGGATAAACGTTAGGTGGTTCAAAAATTGGGGGAAATTGGTATGAAAAGTGTGGGAAAAAATGTTTAGTGGATTGAATTAACACGTTTTACGTCCGTAAATGGTGGTAGTATTTGCCAAAAGACAAAATTGCTGCCGAAGTGGAAATATTTCGAATTTTTTTTAAAGCCGCTTCCGGGATGGTAACTCTGGGCCGGGTCCCGCCGGATTGTCCCTTACGTGTTCAGGGTGCAGGGTGCTAAACACCTCTTTTAGTGGTGGTCTATGTCCATCAAATTCCAACTCGCAACCTTTTCGTGGTTTGGCCCGTGATTAGGGGAGTTCTTCTCCCTGAAACTAATGGCGAGCTCTGGGTCTGGGTCGTCGTCGGGGGAACTTTTCCCTTCCCTTTGACTACCTCCCCGACGGTGACGACAATGACAACACGGACGAATGATGACACAGACGGAGACGACCACAACGTGGGGGAACCCCTGCCCTCCCATACGCTTGTGGCTGGTCCTGACCAGCACAGGCCTGTCCACCCCTTGTCCCCCCGCGTATCCCTTAAGTCCCACCCTTCGTCGCGATTAGTTAAAGTGCATAAATATGACGCGTTAAGCAAAATCCAATCTAAGCGAGCCACGAAACGGTTGGTCTACTTCTAAAGCGTCGAAAGTGGTCAGCTGGCATAGCCCTTAGACCTGCTCTTACAGGATCCCAGCTTTTAATTGTTATTGAAAAACAGAGCTTCAATTTCCAATGATTTCTTGTTAAAACGTTTATAACAGATATTAGAATACATTCGATTGGTTTGAACTGTCAAATGGTATGCAGGTTTGAGGAATCTTCAATAAAAATCAGCCGTTTTAACTTGTGTTTAGAATATGGCACCAGTGTAATTTTTGCCCACCAGTCGGCCATGACAGTCGGTGTGACGTCATCTGAAACCAGTCTGAAACTTATTTGTTTGTTTAATCGTTGTTAATGATTATCTCACTTGTAAGAATAAAGCCTCCTTATTGGAATAAAGTTTGATTTTAAGTTTGATACTTTTACACCATTATTTGTAAAAAAAAAATATGATTGCAATTTGTAAATATATCTTTAATGATGTAGTTTAGGTAACAACAGTTATGAAACAAATGTCAACAATGGGCAATTGTTTTGAGTTGTGAGCTGTTGCACAGCCGAGCAGTGAATTTTAATTTTACTGCGTGATCTAGAACTAGATGACGGTGGTAAAATTTATTTATAAACATTAAACAATTATGTTTAGAGGGTTTATGACCACGTGTCGTTTTTTGAATAACTTCTAAAACTTTTATCTCGGTAAGCCTACAGTATAAACTTTCATTTAATTATAGCAGATGGGTCAAATGGGAAATGGAACTCACTACAATTTGTTTCATAGAGCTCGGGTCAGCCAAGTTAAGATTGAGATTTTGAGAATACACTACACATTATAGTTCGTTTCGTTTATCGTTTGACGATTTTCGGCTTTTCGCCACCACCCGAACTGATAAGCCACTTGTTTATAACTATTACACGGATTGTAATTTAAAAATTCAGTCTTTGCTGACCGTCGTCAATGTTGCCCGGCTGAAGTTTCATTGTGCACCTCTTTGGCAAAACATGAAAGCGCAATAATGGAAACAAACTAAGTGATTTGGCCGACGGGTTTTCTATTTTATAACTAGAATGTCAATCACTGGGGACCTCCGAGACTATTTCCACGTTAAACATAGAAGATACTCTTGTCAAGGGTGTGAACAAATCTGTCTTTTGTCCCTTTGAGGATTTCCAAATTCGTCAACTTTTAATACGGACGAACTATCCAACATGAAACTCTTCAACACAACGTATTTCATTTTTACTCGTAAACTCATTCACCCGTTGACGCGGACAATTTTTGTTATACCCTTCAGTAATGAAAAATTAAATAATTGATGCTATTTATTCCTACAAGAACATTTCAAATAACCTGTGAAAAATTAAATAATTGATGCTATTTATTCCTACAAGAACATATCAATAAGCGTGCAACACAATATTTAAAATTAGCAAAACGTTCCTCTATCTTATAGCAACATGAATTTGACCTATTTTTTAACAATCTGTACTAATACGATTTAACTGATCGACATGATCACGCATGGGAGGTATGGTATGGTCATGACGGGGAAGGTCAGTGTTCCATGGCGGGCGAGGCGACACTTGGCGTGCCCCGGGGTGTATCTGTGGGTGCTCGAACACCATGTGGGATGCGAGCGAGGCGGAGCTCCTCGACGTCTGGCAGCCGCGCGTGGGAGCGAGAGAGAGAAGGCGAGTGGTGGCGCGTGCCACGGCGCACGCCGCGGCAAGGGTTCAGTAGCACGCGCCTCGCTATCACCTGTCTTGCTCGGGCCGGGCACACTTATCGTATGGTCTCGCTGGATCAGATTCCAAGAACGGTCGTTCGCACACGACCACCCGACTCCCGACCGACACCAGCATGCGTGAACCAAGTTCCTATGGGTTCTATACTGGGTGGAATACGCAATCAATCGCTTTCGTTCTCTTGTCTGGAATAAAATATGCAATGCGGCGAAATTAGTCTGCAATTCAACTCAAACGGCACTTCGGTCATTCTGTGTGGTGGGTGTGTGTGTAAGTTATACTAAAAAAATCAGCCGAATCGCTGAATAGATTGCGTTGAAATTTTAACAGACATCCGGTACGAGTTAACTGAGAACTGCTAACAAAATCAGGTAGATCCATTGCGATTGAAATCTACCAGAAATAATAAAATGAAAAATAGGTTGCAAATGTGTGGATTTAATCGAACGACAATGGTTTTGTTTTTTAAAAATATATTTGTATTTTGTTATTTGTCAGACCTTGCAATCTTTACACGTATTTCATACTGGCAATGTTTTCCACAGTATTGTCCCAGATGATAGACTAAACTGCGTTATATGCATTTCAAAACATGTTTTATAGTTCTATAAATACTAGGCCGCTTCGCGAACACTTATTTTAGTCGCGTTGATGGATGAGCTTTTTTGTAAGTTTTTAGTTTGCGTGGGATCTCATTACTTTTGCAAGTGCCTTTTGAACGCATTGAGCGCATTGTAGGTGTTTGTTGTCAAGTTTCTATTGTTACTTATACCTAAAAAAAACTTATATTAAAACCTTTATTCAATGGATTCTGGTGAACCATTTCAACATTTTCTTCCAAAAGGCAATCACCATTACCTTAATGTCCATGTAAAATATGCACGCTGTAGCCCCACCCGTTCGGTCAGAATCGGCCAAAATATCACGAAAATTTTGCATTAATTATACATCGAAAAAAAATCGAAAAAGTACGATATTCATTAGAAATAATTCTTCGATTATACCCTAAAACGTGGCAGGCAGAGATTTCGAATGTCCCCTCCAATTTTCATCAAGATCGCATATGCCGTTTGCCCGGTAGAGCGCGAACAAACAAGACAAAAAACGAAAAAAAACATTGGAGCTAAATTTTTTGAGGGGTCAGTGAAATTGAAGTCTTCGCTTCGCTCATCCAACAATCCAGAAATTACAAAATCTTTCCCGACCAGGAGTTTGAACCCAACTTTCCCAGATTCCGGGTATAAGGGCGCCTTATCCAACTAGACTTGGAAAACGTCAATGTCGTTGTTAGATAAGTGAGCGAGTCATGTGTTGAATACGCGGGAATTTCTGCATATATATATATATATGTATAAATGATAGGGTTTTGAGTTTTTTATTATAAGGGCGCGTCAACTGTAAGGCCATAATGCGCCACTCTAGCCTATAAAAGGCTAGGGAGGAAAGACCATGCTGTCTAAATCCAGTCTTAAGAATAGGGGGAGAAAAGGGAATGTTACACCGGGTATAAAAAATACCCGGGTATGTTTATACACAACACATGGCTCACTCACTCGTCTAACAACGACTTTGGCGTTTTCCTAGACTAGGAACTTTGTGTTCATTATTCCTTAGTAATAATGAACACAAAGTTTTTAACCATAAGCCCGCTTGATTCTGATTCATAGCAACTGTCGTAATTTTTTCCCACACTGTGGTATTCGAACCCCGCACCTCCACCCGCTAAACTAAAAAAATGTGTTTCATTCAGGCTAATTATTTAATAATTTAGAACTTAATAGAAAAATTATTGGGTCCTCCATGACCGGAATTAAAAATTGTCAAACTTTGCATTTTTCGCGCAAAGTCCCATCGGCAAAAATCTCCCATAAGAAATAACATGGGGACGATCTTTATGCCTCGTGACCTTGGAGGATTTTGATCCAAACAAATACTGGCTATTATTGACGTACTCTACATCCATTTCTGTCCTCTATATTATTTTGTTTTGTATTTGGGCAAGTGGTTTGCTCAAAATTTGCTGATTTCCAAGAAAATAGATGATTTTGGAATGCATATTTTTGCGTGTTTGAGAGTATATTTGTGCAGTTTCAAGACACGATGTTCAAAGGGCCATTTTAGATTTGTACGATGCTTTAGTATCTACGTGGAACAAAAAATAAACAGATTTTTAAGCATGTTTAAGAAATTTCCCAAAACGCTAATTTTCGCAACATTCTGGATTTTTTAAATTGAAAAATTGGTGTAAAATCAGGATATAATTTGTTACGTCAGTGAATATGACTGTGGTAAAAAAATTATTTTTTTGGGTAATAGCCCTTTATAACTGCACATTAGCTCCACTGGGACGATAGGACGAACTCGGGCCAACTTTATTTTACAGTTAAATGTAGGTCAGGGGCGGGTGACCGCGGGTCTAGCTCTAACTTATGAGGTGCTGCAATTTTTTTTCGATAACGATGAACAACAAGAACAACAACAACAATAACAACACCACCACCACCACCACCACCACCAACAACAACAACAACAAAAACAACAACAACAGTCGTTGTCGTATAGTTTTATTATTTCAAACTTTGCACAATTACATTTAATCATTTAGTGTGCATTTATGTTAGTACTTCATTTAATTTAGCTGTCCTCATTTGTAAATAATGTTTTTATAGCTGATAAATAAATAAATAGTTATTCTGCGTTGTTTTTGAGAGAGCATCCAAATACAACCTGCGTGGTTCACTCTTCTACGCAGAATGTTGGAAGCAAAGGAAAATCAATTCAGTCTAACATGATTATTTGGACTGAATTCAACGAAATATATGAGGTGAAACAAAACATGCAAACAGTGGCTTTCCATCAGCTGATTTGATTCGAATTGCTTTAGATTTGATTGAATCCAATTGATTTGGGCTGTATGGCGGCAACATGTAAGGACCCCGAATGGCATGGCGTGCAGAAGGGGCTGTATGAACGTGATTGCTACCACAGGGCTGACCGATACTATGAATTCATCCCAGTGAATTAAAAAGTACACCGTTGACATATGCTAATAAATCAAGGGTATAGGACATACAACAATTAACAGATCGTCTATCGTCTAGATTATCCTACGTGGATGCTGTTATACTCAGTCATTACGTATTTTGTTATTGATTCGTGGGTTAGGTTGATATCAGAAAATGGAGAACAGTTGTATCATTGAGTATTACCAATTATATAAGTCTACTCAATGTTCAGACGAAGGAGCGAAGCGACTGAGTTTTACAACGCAAGTGTAACATTCCCATTTTACTAGATCTAATAGTAACATTTTTTTCCAAAATCTAGCCACACATTTTTTGACAAAAGCCCGACTCACGTTTGTGTACAATATTTAATAAATTAACAGCTTCAATAAAATACTCCAACTCACTTAGGCCCCTACACTGTTAAGGTTGAAATTGAAAGACTAAAAAATGCGCTTTGCTTATTTCTCAGCGTGTCTACTGTCTACGGCTTTGTGCCATAAGTCGCATTCTCTCAATCAGCCTCTAGCTCTAGTCAGCCCATGCAATCCCTGTGTTTTGCACAGGAAAAATAAAGCTCATACAACCGTAGCTTGCCTTCCACTGCAACCGGCAAACATCTGTTCCCGTGCGCTGCTGAAGCAGGCTACTTGACTCGCTCACACTATTCTAGAGTCTAGAGTCTAGCTAGACTATAGGCGTGCGTGATCCGCGAAGTTCAAAGTAAAATATCTGCAACGAAACTAACTAGGAAAACGTTAATGTCGTTGCAAGACGAGTGAGCGAGTCATGTGTTGAGTACCCGGTAACATTCCCTTTCTTCCCCCTACCTAAGGCACCCTAGAATATCATAGGCTAGAGTGGCGCATTATGGCCTAACAATTGACGCGCCCTTATACCAACTAAACTTAAAAACCGTATATTATTTATACCAATATAATTATCAAACGTAAATGCAAATGTTCCCCGGTACTCAACACATGACTCGCTCACTCATCTAAGAACGACTTTGGCGTTTTCCTAGTCTAGTTGACTATGGAGCCCTTATACCCGAAATGTGGGAGATCTGGGTTCAATCCTCTGGTCGCGAAAGATTTTGAATTTCCGGATTGTATTTTTAAAATTATTATTAAACATGTTTTGAAATGCATATAACGCAGTGTAGTCTATCATCTGTGACAATACTATGGAAAACATAGCTAGGTACGAAATACGAGTAAAGATTGCAAGGTTTACTCAATCTCCGGGCGGGATTTGAGGGTACCTTGAGCGTGTCGGATTCGATACACCTTATGGTCACTGCTTGTAATTTTCACAGCCAGACACAATATAAAAAAGCCACTGCCGTTAAAATAATTCCTACACATTGCAGCATATTTTTAATTATTTTTTTCTTGTATGTTTAAATTGCAAGGGATTTAGCTGGTTTTGTTAGCAATTCTCAGTAAACTTGTACCGGATGTCTGTTTAAAATTTCAGCACAATCTATTCAGTAATTCGGCTGATTTTCGATGTACACACACACACCCACAGAATCAAAGAAGAGGCGATTTTCTTGAATGGTTTCTTCAGTCGCTTCGCTCCCTTGTCTAATAATGGGCAGGAACAAAATAAAGTAGCAGTTATTTCAAAATAAATATAAAATCAGTGTCCCCATATTGGAAAACCTCTGCATGCACATGCACACGCCTTTTGGGCAAAATTGATTGCTGCCAACACGAAAGCCAAGTATACTAAGCATGTGTATACTTGTATATTATTTTTAAGTAGCACACAGTACAGCTGTGAAAAAGAATATACAACATGCTTTTAAATATTTTACCTTTTCGTACACTGTTTATTATAGCTGTTCATTCATTACCAAATCATTGGACAGTTGTTAATGTTTTTTGTTGTCAAGAGTATTACTATAGGACATAAGTTCAAAGTCGGCGTCCATCCATTGACAATTGTCCATAAAATATAATCACAGCAATCACAGCGACGAAGAAGAATACAATATGGCGGCGCGTGTTTGCAATCGTGAAAACGCAACTGAATGGCGGGAATTAATGGCAGTGCAGTTCCGACAACATCTGCGCAATAATGGTGGTAATTAAAGTCAGTTCCCAGTTACAACCACATCTGCGATTTCATTCATTCCGCACGAGGAAGCCTCATGGCGACACGAAGGCGAGCACTCAAGACGACACTGTTGGTATTTATTCTAATCTCAAATATCTAAACAAGAACTCAACAACTAGGGGCCGGCAGGTGTCTTGCCTAAGTTAGGGTAAAACAAACAAGGTGCTAATGTTGCTTGGAAGCTGCTCTACGATCGCCAATTCTCTAAAATACCCAGAGAAACACTTACTACGTAACTTAATTAGAATACGGCGGGGAAGAGGAGAGGCCCCACGAAGAACCGCAAGAACTAGATTTTCAAATAGACACTCAACAAAATTAGGTTCGTTCGTAGTGTATGAAGTTCGATGTACATTGTAGCACAAACTTATCTATTTCTAATCAAAAAAACAAAGTATCTCTAGTGCCAACGATGGGGCTGACACGATTTAAAGTTCTTTGCAGTTTGTATACGTATTTAACATTTTCTGAGTATCGGATACCACCAATACAAAAAATAAATTACAATACTATGGGACAAATCAAAATTATATCTTTGTCTAGCCTTTTTGAGGATGTAAATTTTCAATGCACGTTAATTTAAATTTCCCTTTCGTTTTACTGGCACAAGAAAACGAATTCGATTTATTGTTTAGATTGCGATTAAATAGAAAATAGCTTAAATTTATTCAAAAATGAAAATCACAAGCGCACGTCCATCGCAATGGTACTCTGCTTTGAATTTAGAGCTTGGCCGTCTGTTAACCCCCCCCCCCCCCCCCCCCTCCGGGGAGAGAAAATGAACACGAAACAAATAATTAATTTCGATATAAAAAGTTATGTTATGTTTATGTTAAAAGGTCCTTGAGGTGATATAAGTACATTAGTATAGACGGACTTTTGATTATCGGATCTTAGCTGTTATATATTAGGTGCAACGGTAGGACCAGGCATAGGACCAAAGTACCCACAGGACTAAATGGATGGGCATGTCCATAACTTTTACACTGTCCCGCCATGACGATACAGGTAAACCACAATAAAATTATACCAACCATGAAACAAAAATACTTTCGTTTTAGATCGTATAGGCTTCGTATATTACATGTCAAGAATCCAAAGTTAAAAACAAAAAAAAATAATTTCGACCGTCGATTTAGAACACCCTACGACCCCCCCTTCTTCCCTCCCCCCCCCCCCCCCCCCCACCCCCAGGAGCGTAAAGTCTGCATGACGTTTTAGGTACTTAATACATTAATTGCTGATTTCCGAGATTTTAATAGGTGTTCCAATCCGAGATGAACAAAGTTCACACCGTAAAAATAAATAAACATATGTATGTAAAAAATAATATATACATAGGCTACAAGAAACATGGCTATGGGAGGAGGCGAAGACAAAAGTAAGAAAAAGAGCTTCTAATAAATAATTGGAGCGAAGCGATGACTTCAATTTCACTGACCCCCAAAAATATTAGCTCGGGTATTTTTTTATTTTTTTTATTGTTTTTTGTCTGTTTGTTCGCGCTCTACCGGGCAAACGGCATATGCGATCTTGATGAAAATTGGAGGGGACCTTAAGAATCTCTAAACATTGACCTGCCACGTTTTTGGGTTCAATCGAAGAAATATTTCTCATGAATATCGTACTTTTGCGATTTTTTCGATTTTTAGTGCGACATTTTCGTGATATTTTGGCCGATTCTGACCAAACGGGTGGGATTACAACGATCAAAATTTCACATGGGCATTAAGGTAATAGAGATGTATTGCATTTTGAAAGAAAAAGTTTAAAAAGTTAGCCACAATCTATAGAATAAAGGTTTTAATATGAGGTTTTTGAGGTATATAACAACAATTAACAAGTAAAAATAGAAACTTGACAACAATCACCTACAATGCGTTCAAAAAGCACTTGAAAAAGTAAAGAGATCCCACGCAAACTAAAAACTAACAATACAGCTCATCCATCAACGCGACTAAAAAAAGCGTTCGCGAAGCGGCCTTATATAAATGCATAAATCAATCACGGGTGCAATTAGTACCCAAAAGAGGAAGCGAAGAAAAAATGTGTATAATTAAAAAAGTAAAGCTATTTCCTCAACAGATCGACGCAAAAGAATACAATAGTAAAATAATTCGCCTTGCATGATCATTTTGGTGGCGGCGCTGGGAAACATAATAACTTAATAAAAGGTAATATGGTGTAGGAGCCGGGTTATAAACTTTTAAAGATTCTGTGGGACCAGCTTACCCTCAGGGTCACCAAACAAAGCTAGCTTACACCCAGGGTCACCAAACAAAGCTAGCTTACACCCTGGGTCACCAAACAAAGCTAGCTTACCCTCAGGGTCACCAAACAAAGCCAGCTAACCCTCAGGGTCACCAAACAAAGCTAGCTTACACCCTGAGTCACCAAACAAATTCTGTATTGTTGAAAGGCAATGCAAACAAAAACGCATGTCAATCGGACGTCGTGTTCGGTTTTTACCATGAGAAGTGAAACAGATGAAAAGATGAACAGAGAAGTGATGCATAATGGAAGCTCTGATCTGTGCATTAGTTATTTCTTGATAGCACTAAATTATTATGTTGGTGGGTACACCCGCCAGAGGTTTCCTCCAAAAGATAAAATAATATGGGATTGTTTTAAAAGGGGTATTCACCCGCTAAACTTAAAAAAATATTTCATTCAGGCTAACTAGATATGAATTTTGAAATTAACAGAAACATTTTTGGGTCCGCCATTACCCGAAAAAAAATGTCAAACATGGTAACTTTCGAGCTAGGTCCCATCGGCAAAAATCTTCCATAAGAAAATAACATGGGGACGATTTTTATGCCCCGTGACTTTGGAGGATTTTCAGCCAAAAAAATAGTGGTCATTATTGACGTACTCTACAGCCTTTTCTGTAAATTCGCTTTATTTTGTTTCGTAATTTGGGCAAGTGGTTCGGTCAAAATTTGCTGATTACCAAGTGTGTGTTTTTGGAAGGTATATTTTTGCATGCTGGAGTCTATATTTGCGCACAGTTTCAAGACACGATGTTATGAATGGCCATTTTAGATTGGTACGATGCTCTAGTATCTATAGTTGGAACAGAAAACTAGCAAGTTAAAGCAGATTTAAGAAATTAACGCCAATTTTCGACAATTGCCGGATCAAAAAACTTGAAAAATTCGTGTAAAATCACAGTTACACGAAATAAATTTTTAAATGGTCATTTGAGTGTAGTATTGTGCTATAGATGTTATGGTAAAAAATATGTTTTGGGTAATAGCCCCTTTAATGTTAAAATAGTTGATTATAAAGTTATAAATTATTTTTTGTTCTTCTTTTTATATTGACGATCTGTCATGCGAAACATTATTTGTTAAAAACTCAATTTGAAAACTTTGTGTGGATACGTTTCAGCCGTCAGGTTAAATCCCTTTAAAACTGGTGCAACTTCTGAAGACTCCATCAGTGGCGGATACGAGGGGGGCGGTGGGGCGGTGGCCCCCCATGATTCTTTAAAAAAAAATGTATTATATTATTCCATAATATTTTATCATTTGCTTTTGCAAACAGCGAAGCGAACAGCATATATTACAACACAAGTAGGCCCCTATATGAAAGGGAACCTTAAGAAGTGTGATAATCACGTAGGGCGGTAGGGGAGGGTGTGAAATTGAGTGTGGAGTTGTGGAGTGAATTGTTGGATCGGGATGTTATTGTGCACGCTACAGCAGGGCACGGCCAGTAGAGCTACAAATTGGCAGCTTAGTTTCAGCACGTATATGCTGTGAGTTATAAGCTCGACATGACGACAATTAACACAATGACGCACACAAACTACATTGTTTTGGTATTGCATTGCGACGGTCAGCCTACTGCTTTTTTCTAAAACGCACCAAATGCACTCTAAAACCTGAATTTAAAAAAATCGCCTGCGCTGAAATTTATAGGGGGCTCCGCCCCCATACCCCTCATGCCTTTCCCACGGATGTGCATACGCGCGAATCGCCCTCCCCCATTAATATGTCCTAGATCCGCCACAGGCCTCCGTGAACGTATACGACAATAAACGCGGCCCAGCAGGTGGTATGGCCTTAAGTTGCACGCGGTAAAATACCTAGCTGGTCATTTGTGGGCCATGAGGCTAAAATTGACACCTCGTCAAGTAGTTTGACATGGTTTGCACGCGAGACTCTTGTACTGTCGTCGAACGACAAATAAAATCGGTTGAAAAGTTGATTGGTCAATGGAACATACGTTTTGAATAACGGACAACTTAAATCAAGTACATTTATAAAATTACTAGGATTAAACATTTCTAATGACTTGTGTTGGAAAAGGCATACTAATATTGTTAAGTCACAATGCTCTAAACTGGCAAGTTTTGTATTCCGTAACTTGAAAGATAGTCAACCTAGAGTTCTAAGGTCTGTGTTCATCACGGTAATTAGGCCTAAAATAGTGTATGGTGCGCCAGCATGGCATCCAACCACCAAAGAAAACATGCACAAACTAGAATCACTACAAAATCGAGCAACTAAAGCAATCTTGGGGTACAAAACTGACCTCCGTAGCGCTTCTAGAAGAGAAAATCTTAATATACCTAGTTTGGAGGCTATTCAAGAGATGTGACATTATTTTCCTCAAGAGGTGTGTGATTGGAACCATTGATCTTGACCCTCTCGTGCGCCTTACCCCAGTAAATCGGACTGAGATTTTAGGACGCGGAAGTAATAAGGGGTTCCAGAAATCCATTTACTACAGGGAGGCAGCGCTCTGGAATGCACTACCTTCTGAAGTAAAGGAACTTCCTCTCAGTAGATTCGAGGGAGCAGTCAAGAGAATGTTTTTTTAAGAGTTTGATATGTATGTCTGTTTCATCTTGTTTGATATGTATTTTATTATTGTTGTATATAATTCTTAGGATGGGTGTATACGCGTTTCCAAGCAAAGATAGATGGCAGCACTAAAACGCAAGATGTCGGACCGATCGGTGATAGAGGCGAGCTGCTTACGGCGGGCGCTGTATATTCAGTTAGGTTCAACTTGATTTTTGTTACATTTCTGATCATTTGCGAAAACATTGTTGATTATGTCATATCGTCCGCGTATTTTATTAGTTAAATTCGTAAGTTTGGGGGATCGGCTTTATAAAAAACGGGAATATAATGGCATTTTAAATTACAACAAATAATTGAGATTATTTGATGATATTAGATCGAAAAGAACAAACCACACTGTTAAGCTATTAAATACAGAAACAAGAGTGTACTAAATAAGGTTCAATGATGAAGATCGATGATATTTTGCCAAGAAAATGTTGCCCACCAATACTAATAATTTCAATAATTTACTTGATATCTAAAAAGTAAAAATCAAAAGGGATTCTAGCAAATTATAGCCCTACACTTGTTTTGGACGTTTTCTACATCGTTTTACTATGTAAACGCAATCGGAGTAGGCCTATATATATTTATCTACTATACACTTTTAGGACTACTGTTTTTTTTTTAAATATACATTTTATTAAAAGTAGGCCTATTGAATAGCTGATGGCCTATTTGTTTTATTGTTTTGTATGTCAATAATGGCATGACGCGTTATTCCGCAGACAGCTTTAAAATCTTGTAGGTCATATCATTATACTTATTCTATTGTAATAATATAAATCGTATTTATTATGATATTATGTATAATATTATGTAATAAATGAACAATGACGGTAAACGGTGTATGTAGGCCTACATTAATTATATTAGGTAGAAAAAGAGTTGGGGCATGTGCATAAGCCCTAATACAATTATTATTATTTTTGTTATTGTTTTGTTATTATTATTATTATTATGACTTTATTTATATTAAATTATCATAATAAAACTAAAGAAGTATATCTCAATTTAAAGTGCCATGAGAAGCTAGCGAGACTGTATGTGTGTGTTTACTATGAGTTGTGAACGTTCTTGACGGTTTGAATTTGATTTAGTATTTATCGTACCCTGTTAGCCTATATTTAGTATATAGCCTATAAATACCAATCATTTATTATGATATTACAATTAGAGAATTGTAATATGGATACAAATGCCATCCTTGGTGTCTCATGGGTGCATGGGGCGCAGGTCTGTATATAGTAATAATATTCTGGTGGACATGGTCTCGAATCCCGCATATTAAAGAGCGATTTTATCATTTTGGTGCACCCCCATGCTTTTGATTATCATCAAATAACAACATTTTGGGAAAGCAACGACAATGTACCTGTGATTGTACATATTTATAAGTGACAAACACGGAATGACATGTGTTCTTCAGGTAAGCGCATAGCGCGCTCCTCCGACTATCACTGATCGGACAGTTGCATTTTTCGCCACCAGGTAGCAACCCCTTTGCTTGGAAACGCGTATAATGCCTCAAATGGATCTTAGGTCTGCTATTAGTATCCATCCGTATGTTTATTATCTAATATGTAATGAATGTACGGAATAAACACATAATAATAATACTAATAATAATAATAATAATAATAATAATAATAATAATAATAATAATAATAATAAAATAATAATAATAATAATAATAATAATAATAAACACCAAACAAACAACAATAAACAGCAAGGAACACCAACTCCGAGCTTACTTCTTATCTCGTGAGAGTCAGCTGCACAAGGCCATCTGTGCACAGGATCAAGACTATACGCCACTTCACTTGCGAGACGAAGAAGTGCACTTCAGCATTAAGACTGCGGCAGAAAGAATGCAACAGTGGAGGGAGAAGCCCCTTCACGGTAGGTTTGCAGCCGAGCTCACTGGGGAGCACACCGACTTGAAACCCTCGACGGAATGGCTCCGCACGGCAGGCCTCTTCAGTGAAACAGAGGGGTTCGTGTTCGCAATCCAGGATCAAGTGGTGCGCACCAAGAACTACGAGCGATACATTCTCAAAAACGACGTCCAAGATTGCTGCCGTCTCTGCAAGAAGGCCAGCGAGACCATCCAGCACATCACAAGTGGACGCTCTGAGTTAGCGCCTAAGGAGTATGTTGAGCGCCATAACGCAGTAGCCAAAGTGGTACACCAAGCACTGGCTAAGAAGCACGGCCTCGTGGACGAGGAAAGACCGTATTACAAGTGTAGGCCCGAGCAAGTCCTACGCAACCAAAACGCTAAGCTGCTGTGGGACTCTGTCATCGTCACAGACAGGGCGGTCGAGGCAAATAGGCCAGACTTGGTTTTGTTTGACAAAAAAGCTCAAACGGCAACCATCATTGACATCGCCATCCCCTCAGATGGCCATGTGGTCAGCACAATAGCCAATAAGAGGCGAAAATACCAGCTGCTCGCCGTAGAACTCAAGGACATATACAAGCTGAGGTCCGTTGAAATCGTTCCTGTCGTCGTCTCCGTCAACGGTTTGGTCACCAAGGAGTGGTCAGCGGCAAAGGAGAAGCTCCATCTGAAGGACAAGCACGTTCGTGTCATGCAGAAGGCTGCAATCCTTGGTACAAGCAACATCGTGCGGAAGGTCCTCAGCCTCTGAGTCCTGTCGTTCCCCACCACCGTTGGGTCCCCACGCTAGGTGCACTCTCGCATCATCTTGGCTCGAGATGAGCTCGGTGGTGCAAAGGAGAGCAGAAAAGAAGAAAAATAAGATTTTAATAATAATAATAATAATAATAATAATAATAATAATAATAATAATAATAATAATAATAATAATAATAATAATAATAATAATAATAATAATAATAATAATAATAAGTAAGGATCATCTTCTGTTGAGTAAAGCTATAATGGAAAATTGTAAACAGAGACAGAAGAATCTTAGTGTAGGTTGGATTGATTACAAGAAAGCATTTGATAGTGTGCCACACAGTTGGATTTTAAAAGTATTGGAAATGTATAAGGTCAATCCAATTATTGTCAACTTCTGCAAAAATATGATGCTAAATTGGAATACAAGTATGAAAATAAGAACGGAAACTGAAGAAATCGCATCAAGTAATGTTCACATACAACGAGGAATATTTCAGGGTGATTCGTTATCGCCACTTCTATTTTGCATGAGCTTGTTTCCTTTGACAAAGTGCCTCAATGACGCAGGTTTGGGATATGCATTATTGCCGAATGAAGACAAAGTCTCGCACCTTCTGTACATGGACGATTTGAAGTTATTCGCGAAAAATGACGATGAACTTAGTATCTTACTAAATATCGTCAAAACTTTCAGTGACGACATTTGTATGGAATTTGGAATCGAGAAGTGCAAGAAAGCCACATTCAAGAGAGGGAAGATTGTCGCAAGTGAAAACATCCAACTTGATGAGCATACCACTATTGAGGACATTGGTCAAGAATCAACTTATAAATATCTTGGAATAGAAGAAGGCAATGGTGTTCAGCATACAATGATGAAAGATAAATTGAGCAAAGAATACAAACGACGTCTAAGATTAATACTTGAAAGTGAATTGAACGGACGAAATAAAACTATTGCAATTGGTCAATTTGCTGTGCCAGTAATATCTTATAGCTTTGGGATATTAGATTGGAGCATAGAAGAACTTAAGAGATTGGATCGAAAAACGAGAAAACTGTTGACAATGAACGGAATGCACCATCCACGAGCGGACGTCGAAAGACTGTATATCGCAAGGAAGAATGGAGGTCGAGGTATAACTCAACTAGAGGGGTCATACAAAACAGCAATGATTGGTTTGAGTTTATACATAGAAGGAAAGGGAGAAGACAAATTTATTAGAATGGTTCAAGAACATGAGTCCAGCAAAGCTATGAGAAAATCTGTCATTAAGTTAGGCAACAAGTTTCAATCAGGTTTGGAATTAACCGATATTAATCAGATAAATGGGTCCATCACTAACAAGGTCAAGATAATCAAGAAGCAAATAAAGAACATTATCCAGAAAGATTTAATAAGTTGCTGGAAGTCTAAACCTTTGCATGGACAATATATTACACGCATGGAGCAACCACATATTGACCAAGATCAAACCAATAAGTGGCTGGGCAGAAGTAATCTCAAAGGTGAAACTGAAAGTCTTATTGTAGCTGCACAAGATCAAGCCTTAAGAACAAAAAGTTATGAAAAAAGAATTCTCAAACTCGACGTAGATGACAAGTGTCGTTTGTGTAAGCTTTATGAAGAAAGCGTAGAGGCACATTATTTCTGGATGTCCGGTCTTAGCAAAAACGGAATACATTGATCGACATGATAAAGTTGGGGCATATTTGCATTGGAACATTTGTAGAAGTTACAACATCGAAACTTCTGACAAATGGTACATGCATATACCAGAACAAGTAGTTGACAATGGTAATGTGACCATATTGTGGAATGAGCTAATAATCACTGATAGAAAGGTTCTTCACAACAAACCAGACATTGTTGTTAAAAACAAAGCGACTCAAAAATGTTTGATCATCGATGTAGCTATTCCATCAGACCGCAACATAGTCCTAAAGGAAGCAGAAAAACGCACAAGATATCGAGACCTTCAAATAGAAATTCAACGAATGTGGAATGTCCGTTGTAAGATTGTTCCCATTATTATTGGAGCTTGTGGGACAATTGGAAAAAGTTTTGAAGAGAACCTCCAACATATCTCTGGCAATCACTGGACTCCAGAGCTTCAAAAGGCAGCATTATTAGGAACCGCCCACATACTACGCAAAGTTTTAGTGTAAAAAAAAATTGTTTCTGTTATTTCTTGTATGTATTGTATTTTGTTAATGCCATGTATATTTAATTTTTATGTAATAGGGGTTTCACCTTAGAGATGTGGTTCATCTCTGGTGAAAGTTCTTAAATACCCATTATGATTGTAATGTTCATATTGGTGAATAAAAGAAATAATAATAATAATAATATAATAATAATAATAATAATAATAATAATAATAATAATAATAATAATAATAATAATTTTTTTTTTTTTTTTTTTTTTTTTTTTACGGGTTTTTTCGAACTTAATATAGGGCTACTGACCTTTGAATATTTCATTATAATATATAATAATAATAATAATAATAATAATAATAATAATAATAATGTAAGTGCTCTTGCTAAGAGATTAAAAAGATATAGAGAATGTAGCATTAGAAAAGAACAAAACCGAATGTTCAAAGAAAAGGAAAAACAGTTTTACCAAAAACTATCTAGTACCGAAGAAATAACAGGAAATGGAACACCAACTAAGACGGAGATAGAAGAGTTTTGGGCAGGAATATGGGGTAACCCGGTAGCACACAACCAGGATGCACAATGGATTCAAGACGAAAGAGCTAGGATGAGCGATGTTAATGAGATGAGATTCGAAGGTATAACTGTTGATGAATTAAAGTCGACAATCAGTGCTACACATAGCTGGAAAGCACCAGGTAATGATAATATTAAAAAAATTTGGTATAAGAAATTCAATACTACTCACAATCAAATTAGAAAATGTCTCAACGAGTTTATAAATGGAGTTAAAGAAATACCCGAATTCTTTAATGAAGGAGTAACCTTTCTTAAACCGAAAGATAATGACACGAAGAACCCAAGTAAATATCGGCCAATTACATGTCTACCAACTTTATATAAAATATTGACTTCATGCATAACAAATAAAGTATATAAGCATTGCGAAGAATACAATATCATGGCCGAGGAACAAAAAGGATGCTGTAAGAACTCGCAGGGATGTAAAGAACAACTCATCATCGACTCTACTGTAATGAACCAGGCACACAATAAGAAAAGGAATATTCACGTAAACTACATTGACTACAAGAAAGCTTATGACTCAACACCACACACATGGCTTATTCAGATTTTACAAATATATAAAATCAACCCAGTAATTGTAAACTTTTTGAAGACAGTAATGAAGACATGGAGAACAACACTAAAACTAAATATGAAAAACCAGCAGATAACTACAGATCCAATCCAAATTAAACGTGGCATTTTCCAAGGTGACTCATTTAGCGCATTATGGTTTTGTCTGTCATTAAACCCACTGTCGCATATGCTTAACGAATCAACATACGGATTTAAAATTAAGGACAATAATATGGTATGTCACACAATTTCTCACCAATTCTTCATGGATGATCTAAAGTTATATGCATCAAATTTTGTTCAACTAAACAGTTTAATCAATACTACATTTGAATTTAGTCAAGATATCTGCATGGAGTTTGGAGTAGACAAGTGTAAGACGCTACATATCGAAAAGGGTAAGGTTACGCAGGCAGAAGAGTTCCAGCTGGATGATGGAAATAGTATTGGAGTAATGAATGATAACGAAGTATACAAATATTTAGGATTCTCACAAGCTGCAAGAATTGAACATAAAGTAATGAAAGAAAAATTGATAGATACATACAAAAGCGACTAAAATCTATCCTCAAGACGCAACTAAACGGTAAAAGCAAGATCACAGCAATAAATACATATGCTATACCAGTACTGACTGCTAAAAAGATAAGTAAGAAATTAGGTTTATTAAATAGAATAAGCCCATATATATATCACCATGGGTTAGAAATTTGATATATAAAACTATTATTGCACTCGTGTGAAACTGCGTTACAAATGCTTCTGTCAACATGGAAAGAAGAGCTAGATTCAAACGAAATAATAGTATCCATATTCTTAGACTTTAAGCGTGCATTTGAAACAATAGACAGACAAATTATGTTACAAAAACTTGAAATGTATGGAATAGGAGGTAATGTATTACAGTGGTCAACATGGGGTGCCCCAAGGGTCTATTCTAGGGCCTCTGTTATTTATAATTTATATCAATGACATCAATAAGTGTATGGATAACGTCTTAATAAATCTATTTGCGGATGACACACTAATATCTCTTGCAGGGTACAACTTGCAAGAAATATGTATGGAAATTAACATCCAATTAGCAAAGTTAAGCCAATGGCTCAAATTAAATAAATTGCAATTGAATGTAAGTAAAACTAAATGCATGATTGTAACTGGCACTCAAGCAAGAAAGTACAATGTAGTAAATAGTAATAGTAACAATATACTCATAGATGGGGAGATGCCAGAATTTGTAAAGGAGATTAAATAGCTAGGCGTGATAATTGATGATAACCTCAAATTCTCAAATCATGTCAATTATATTGCTAAAAAGATAAGTAAGAAATTACGTTTATTAAATAGAATAAGCCCATATATATCACCATGGGTTAGAAATTTGATATATAAAACTATTATTGCACCACATTTTGACTATTGTAACTCACTATTGTGGGATATTCGCAAATCAGATATTAGTTTGCTACAGAAACTTCAGAATAGAGGTATGAGAATAGTATTAGGATGTAACAGATACACAAGAATAGAGTATATGCTAGAAACACTAAAATGGACTTCTGTTCAGCAGAGAATAGCGCTAAGTACACTAGTAATGATATATAAAATGAGTAAAGGATTGATGCCTAGGTACTTAAATAACATAATATGTCAAGTAAAGGATGTGCATAATCACAAAACAATAAAAGTAGCACACAAAAATCTATTTTCTATAGTGGAGTAAGGTTATACAATAGACTTCATGAAAACATAAGAAACGTAAACAGTGTACATAAATTTAGAAAAAAATTGTGTCAATTTTGTAAAATCAGAGTTTAAGGTATAGTCTAACACTAGTTTATGCAGCTAGTTCAATAGGCATTTTGATATTAAAAATGGTGATTTACTTGTTTATGCTATGGTGCTTATGTGCCACATCAATGTAAACATTGTGTTAAATGTATATTAATAGCTATATATAGCTTAATAAAGTTTACTACTTTTACTACTACTACTACTACTACTACTACTACTACTACTACTACTACTACTACTACTACTACTACTACTACTACTACTACTACTACTACTTCATTCGGAATCATTAAATGGACGCAGACAGACATCCACTCGTTGGAAATATTAACTCGTACTACAATTACCAAACACAGAATGCATCATCCTAAATCAGCAATAGAGAGATTGACACTTCCAAGAGAACAAGGAGGACGAGGCCTAATCGATCTGAACAACTTATATTTTAAACAACTAGACATTTTAAGAAAATATTTTTTTACAAAGAGCAACCAATCAACACTGCATAGGGCTGTGGTGCAAGCTGACAAATCATTAACTCCACTCAATCTAGCAAACGAAAATGTCAATCTACAAGGGAAACTCATAACTGACGCTTCAAAAGAGTAACGTCTCTCAGAAAAGACCCTACACAAGAGACATTATGATGAACTACACAAAGGTCACGTAGATATTAAAGCATCAAATAGATGGTTAAACAACGGGGAACTATTTGGAGAAACAGAAGGTTTTGTGCTGGCTATTCAAGACAGAGTGGTTGCAACGAACAATTATAAAAAATACATTATACAAGATGCGACAGTAAACGATCAATGTAGAAAATGTAGTGTAAGGGGTGAAACAATCGAACACATCATATCCGGGTGCATGTCACTATGTCAAACGGATCACCTCTACAGACATAACCAAGTAGCTAACATTATTCACCAAAAACTAGCAATCAAGTAGAACCTCATTGATACTCACACACCTTACTACAAATACAAACCGGAGAAAGTACTGGATAGCAAAGATTTCAAATTATATTACGACCGCACAGTTATAACACACCAAACTATACATCACAACAGACCGGATATAATTATAATTGACAAGAAGAAACAAGAAACTACCCTTATTGACGTTGCTGTCCCAATGTGCCATAACGTCAAGACTACATGGAAGAAAAAAATTGACAAGTATAGTGAACTTGCAATTGAGATCAAGAAGATGTGGAAACAGAAAAAGGTAAATGCAATCCCATTCGTAATATCGGCCAACGGCATCATACCGAAGAAGCTACATGAAAGCATTAAAAAACTTGATCTTCCACCCAATGTTTACATCGTGACTCAAAAGGCAGTAATACTCAACACGTGTAGAATAGTTCGTAAATTTCTAAACTAAGAATTATACTTCGAGATTCCGAGACAGCTTCCATCCTGACATGGTTTTCGTGGTTTCCCATAGTCCGAAGAGCAAATGCTAGGATGGCGACGAGAAATCGGCCACGACCGTACACAGCAGAAAGAAAACATCATCTACAAACTATATTATAAATGACTAATTTTAGTTAGAGTTAAGACAAAGTAATAATGTAGGTATGTAATATAGGTAGTACACATGGAAGTACTTGACGTAAGTCCGTACAACATGTTAGCTCCGGTTTTGACCAAGTTTGTATGAAATACATCCAATAAAATAATAATAATTGAATAAAGACTAAAGAGGAACTTTAAAGAATCAGTTAATAAAACCAAAAAAATACCATTTTTGGGGCGGCACAAATCCTCCCTGTCAGCCATTATGCAAATATTGGGTCAATGTTCAAAGGGTCAATGCCAAAGTGTTTTGTGTGACTCGTTGGTCTTGTGGTTAGCGTATCTGCTTCCAATGCAGAAGGTCAAGGGTTCGATTCCCGTTGAAGTCAGAAGCTTTTAATCTTATGATTTGGACTTTTAGTCCAAGTCCATCAGTTCTTGTCTTAGGAGTTTGTAAACGGTGACTTTGGAGCCGTCCTAGCAACGAAGCACATAATATATTTAGAGTTGTTTTTAATCGGCCTTGTTGATTCTGGCGTTGAGCCGCGGGTGTTTGCACTGTCCATACCACTGATTGCTATATTTCCTATTAAAGATATCGATCTTTGGTTGGCTATCGCTCACTCGTCGATTTGGTCGGGGCCTACAGGGTTTACTTGGTCGCTTTGATTTACTGTCCCCCACTGAAAATCAGTTATATAACTGAGTGGGTAGACTCTTTATTTATTCATTATTTATTTATTAATAATGTATCCTACAATCCTACACTAAGCTACGTGCAAAATTAAATTTCAAGCGACAATGCGTTTAATGTTGTTTTATTTCACACTATGATAAGGGAAAATTATTTTCTGAGATAACCTGATGGACGGTTTCATTAGTCAGACGATATTATCGTTATTTCAGAAAATAATTTTCCCGGATTGACACAAGAATAAAATTAATTAAGTTGGTGTAAACTTATAAGGGCTGATGCCGCTCCCTAAAAACGTTAATCAAAATTAAATATTGCACGTAGATCAGTGTGTATATTGTACTATTGTAGAAAAATTGTCATTTCATGGCTGATAGACAAGTTAAATCCCACCCAAAATATGTTTAAGAGAAAAACAAATTTTGTTCCTGATTAATATAGTTTATCTGTCATTTAGCAAACTTTACATTCCCATCTTTCAAGAACTGTATTTTTTTTAGATTTCGGTTATAAAGTTAAAGGGAGAGCACTGCCACTGCCAATCCACAACTGAGGTTTTACCTATTATTTGTTTTAGAAGTAGTGGCAGAGAGTGGGAGAGAATGGGATTTAGGTTCTTCTTACAGCAATGCCATTCGAGTATAAAATCAAAATACTGATTACTTACTTAGCTTGACACTAATTTCACAATATACAGCGAACTTCCTAACGGAAAGTATATTCTATTCTATTTTCTAATAATTATGGTTTAGGAATGTGGCTCTAACCTATCGATGCATGGGTGCACAGTAGTACTAAATTTGTATTTAAAATGGATGATAGTGATACGCAGAATCAAACTTCATACGAGATCTCGGATATATCGCATGAAGATGGTAATTGGGGGGGGGGGGGGGCTAATGTTACCCCATAGATAGGGGGGGTATTTACAACAAAATCCGGTGACCTATTCATGAATGATCATGAGAATGTTTTGTATAATAAAGTAATTTGAGGAATAAGATACAACTACAATCACGTGTTATGAATTCAGACCATGGTAAAGATGGCGAAATGTCATATGAATTTCCTTGTTCGTGGGAAGGTGAAATGCATGCCCCTCTTGTGTCTAACTAGGTGTATTGGAGTATGGACAGCAGGGCAAGTCCGAGGGTTGTTTGGACTCAATCCCTTGCCTTCGCATACCGAGGAATATTAAGTCAGGATTGCCGGCCTCAATGAGCTTCTCGAATCAGACTCGCACTATTGACATGAAATGCCGTATGCCCTTTTAGTAAACACGGATGGTGGAGGTGGAGGTGAGTTGTGATTTGCAAAGGGAGGCGTTTGTGGCGAGTATAAAATAAAAAGTAAGAAATGACGGTCTAAAATTATCGTAAACGATACCTGCGAGTCTATTATACACATTGATTGACCGTGACCAGCGCTTTTTGCATTTGTTTTAGCCACTGCCTCCTAGATGTTCGTCGTGGCTCGAGCCACGACGAACATCTAGGAGGCAGTGGTTTTAGCAATACCAGCGCAACTGCGCAAACACCAGCAGCACTGTAGCTATCATGTCCACAAAGATTCTAAAGGCAAGCTATATATTATCCAGTAGGCTTTGTGTTAAAAAGAAGGAGCTTATCTAGGTTCTAGAAGGACGCTGTCTTTCCTAGCTTCAGTGCTGCTGGTGTTTACACTGGTAAATAAAACAAACGCAAATGAGAAGCTGCCCCCATTATCCGCTAGATCGCATTGATGTTCTTTTGTGTCTCTGACAGTACAAAATAGGTTTTAAATGTAGGCCTAATTAGAAAATTATTACGAACGTAACTTGTATGAAGTTTAAAACGCGTAAAGTAGGCCGAGAGAGAGAGAGAGAGAGAGAGAGAGAGAGAGAGAGAGAGAGAGAGAGAGAGAGAGAGAGAGTTAGAGAGAGAGAGGAGATTCAAATGAAGAAGCAAGTGTAATGCAAAGTAGTAATAAAAAAATTAACAGATTGAACAAAAAAATTAAAATTAAAACGGATGTAAAGTGAAAGAAAGATGAATGAGCAAAAATAACAAAAATAACATAAAAAGAAAAAAAATTAGAACCAACATTAAGTAAAATTAAAATTATCAAATCGTATGTCATGAACATATGGATTAGCAAACATAGGAATCTGCAATTACGAAATTAAAAATAGTATCTTTGGGATTATACTACATAAACAGCACTCAAATCCTGATTATTCAGTTTAGATTTTGTAAAGAAGAATACACTTTTGCATGTGCTAAAACAACGTTACAACATTCCCCCCCCCCCCAACCACATTTGTTTATTGGCCGCCTTGTTAATCGGTCCACCAAAGAAACTCGGCTATAGTTTTATCAACAGGTTGTCTGTGTCATTGAACCACGTACGAGCCTGATTCTTCCTGATAACAAGGAACCCTCGAACATGCGATGCCAGGCGGGAGACGTCTGCAATCACGGCCACCTTGTACACACGACGCACCTGTCTTTCGACCAATCTGGACGGCTGTGCATTCACTGAGCATTGACCCCAGACACGAACAAATACATCACTACTACAAGAGGACTTCCAGATTTTCTTGAATTCATACTTTTGAAACTAGGAAAACGCCAAAGTCGTTGTTAGACGAGCGAGCGAATGAGCCTTGTGTTGAGTACCCGGTAACATTCCCTTTCTCCCCTATACCTAAAGCCTAACAAGCCTATCATAGGCTCCGCTAGAGTGCCGCATTATGGCCTCACAGTTGACACGCCCTTATACCAACTAAACTCAAAACCCTATTAATTATACCTATATAATTATTATCAAACTTAAATGCAGATGTTCCCGGGTACTCAACACATGGCTCACTCACTCGTCTAACAACGCTTTGGCGTTTTCCTGAGCCATGTGTTGAGTACCCGGGAACATCCCCTTTCCTCCCCTATACCTAAGGCTGGATCTAGCCCAGTATGGGGAATGATACCGGGTATTCAACACATGGCTCACTCACTGGTCTATCAACGACTTTGGCGTTTCCTTAGTCAAGTTGGCTAAGGCGCCCTTATACCCGGAATGTGGGAGACTTGGGTTCAATCCTCTGTTCGGAAATGATTGTGTAGTTTATGGATTGTATTTAAAAAATTAAACATGTTTTGAAATGCATGTAACGCAGTTTAGTCTACATCAACTGTGACAATACTATGGAAAACATAGCCAGTACGAAATACGAGTAAAGATTGCAAGGTTTATTCAATCTCCCAGTGAATTTGGGGGTACCTTGAGCGTGCAAGTTTCTATACACCTTGGTAACTGCATACAATCACGGCCTGACAGAAATTATTCAATAAAAATGATTTCTTCAAGAACAAGGTACACAAGGTATACTCCTCAAAAATAGCGGAGCACGTCTATGAACATCATCATTATGTGAACTGGAATGACGCTTCAATAATTCTACACGAAGCAAATTCACATAAACGGAGGCTAAAGGAGGCTGGCTTGATGTCTGTAGCTGATGATGTCATCAGTGCTCCCAGCATTGATTTCCCGGGGATTTGGAAGGAGTTTGTCCCCAAGCCATAGAACTATTGTGGGCATGATTGTGGTATAATTTTTACTTTTTAATTAAATATATTTTTTATTGAGATCAAGATGGCAGTGTTTGTTAGATGTGTCGACCTTGGCTGGGAGACGGAGTTTTATGTTTTGTTTGGTTTATAGCCTTTTGAAGGGTACTGAAAGTGTCCGAAATATTGCTTTCCTTTAATTTAATATATTAATTTATTAAAAGAACATGATGAGTCCAAATATTGTGTATATACTTATTAAACCTAACTTTTCTAAGAATCTCAGCAGTTATAAAAAAAGCATTGTTGTTAAAATGAAACCTACACATTTCATGCATATTTTTCAATCTAGGGCGACGGTCGTTCGCCCGCAACCAAGCGCACGCGAATGCTAGAAGGCGATGACTAACTCGACCCTGTATACAGCTACCCGAGTTGGGGGGTTTTCAGCTATCTGCACACGCCGTCCCGAAAGATTTACAATCTTGAAACTCGGTATATGACCGGATATGTGGTCCATGACATACAAAAAAAAAATCAGCCCGATCCAATAACCAGTTCTGTGTCAAAAAAGTGCGTAAAAATCGACGAAAATCTTTCGACTGGCTGGGGGGGGGGGGATTCTGCCAGAGAGGAATAAGAGCCTACAGAGACAACGGTACATCTTAGAACTATGAAACTTTAACCACACTTAGATGTACCTCAGACTCACATACTTCCGTCGAGAGACAAGCAATATTCCACCCCAACACCCCCTAAATCATCCCCTGAAATTAAAATAATTCATAGCTCTAACCCAATATTGAATTTTTAATCAAAATTATGTTCTGATGTTTTTTAACCCAATCGGCCTATTCTCATTATATAAACCACATTTTGTCAACCCCTATCCCTAATAAAAAATTTTTTGGTTGCCAAATGGTTGCCAAGTGGGTCACCAACAGGTCACCAACTAGTTTTACCAACTGATGCCAAGTGATCGCCAAGTGATCACCAACAGCAGCCAAATGGTCGCCAACAGGTCGTTTTTGTGTCAAAATACTGCATTTGCAAAGTTGGTGACCCGTTGGCTGCCTTTTGGTGAACGTTTGGCTGTCATATATTTCTTTTGAAAAATTTTTTTGGTGGCGACCCTTGGTAATCACTTGGTAACCTGTTGGCGATCAAAAAATAGGCCTGGTGATCTGTTGGTGACGCTTTGGGGACCGTTTGGCATACAAATATTTCTACAGGGCTATCCCTAATAGTTTATATTATTTTTACCTTGATTTCCAGCATTCACCACATAGGCACCTAATGACTAATGAGTTATCATCATGAAATTTGACATGATGGTACATAACAATATGAAAAAAATCCGCCGAGAGGCAAGCGATATTCCACCCCCAACACCCCACCCCCTAACATTGGAATAATTCATAGCTCTGATCTAAAATTGATGTTTTATTCAAATAAGTTATTAAAATTATGTTTTAATGTGTTTTAACCCAATCGGCCTATTCTCATTCCTAAACCACATTTTTTCAACCTCCATCCCTTATAGTTTATATTATTTTTAACTTGATTTCCAGCATTCACCATGAAGGCACCTAATGAGTTATCAGCATGAAATTTGGCATGATGGTACATACAAATATGAAAAATAATTCGTCGAGAGGCAAGCGATATTCCACCCCCGACACCTTCTAAATCATCCCCTAAAATTAGAATAATTCATTGCTCTAACCCAAAATTGAATTTTTATTCAAATTAGTAAATTATGTTTTAATGTGTTTTAACCCAATCGGCCTATTCTCATTTCCTAAACCACATTTTTTCAACCCCCATCCCTAATAGTTTATATTATGTTTACCTTGATTTCCAGCATTCACCATGAAGGCACCGAATGAGTTATCAGCATGAAATTTGGCATGATGGTACATAATAATATGAAACATAATAATCCGCCAGGAGGCAAGCGATATTTCACCCCCACTGTTCCCTACCACCCTTAACTTTGGGAAAAACTTTAGGTCGAATTTAATAAAATATTAATATTTTAATTACTGATTAAAATTATGCGTCAATGTGTTATATTCCGGTCAACAAATCATTCACACAAACACCCAAGACAACATTAACCATAGGAAATTTAATAAAAACATTGTATATTGCCAACTACAGATTGTAAACAAAAACAAAAGATGGTAGCTTTTGTTTCTAGACAATCTGTTTTAAAAGGCACTGTATCCACCTTTACACGAATTTCACGTATTTCACGACTTGATATGAATCAAACAACAAAAAGATGTGATATCCCCCCAAAATACAAACATTTGTGGAAAAAAAAACGGCAGCCAAGCTCTCCTTCTAAAGTCTTCGGCTGTGAATGCTGTGAGATATAGAAGTTGAGCCAAGCATTTCATTCTTTCTCCCTACTTTCGCATTGAAAAGAAGTAAGATCATTTCGCCTGTTGACGAGCGCCAAGCCAACCATTTTCGTAATAAAAAAAGTAAAAATTTTAAACTCAAAATCATAAACAAAATTACTTGGCTATTGATTTTGGTACGAGGACTCTAAAAAGTCAATTACCAAGTAATTTTTTTTATGATTTTGAGTTTAAAATTTTAACTTTTTTTACCACGAAAATGGTTGGCTTGGCGCTCGTCAACAGGCGAAATGATCTTACTTCTTTTCAATGCGAAACTAGGGAAAAAGAATGAAATGATTGGCTCAACTTCTATATCTCACAGCATTCACAGCCTAAGACTTTAGAAGGAGAGCTTGGCTGCCGTTTTTTTTTTTTACAAATTTTTGTATTTTGGGGGGATTTATTATTACTTGTAGGTTTAAATCGAAACGGATTTTTCTCATTTGTTTGCAGTTTTCAGTTACCTGGTCACGGAAGTCTGAAAATTTCAGCTCAATCTATTTAAGCGTTCGGCCGTATGGGACCGGGCAGACAGACGTTTAACAATTCAACAGACAGTCACGGCGACCCGATCAAGTGGCGTTATAATTTCCTCATTCGCTTCGCTCACTCGTCTTATAATAACTAGGAAACGCTCAGTTGGACGCGTTGATAAGCGAGCACGTGCTATAGCTAGACCCACATTGCACATTTTTTTTAATTTAAAAATTTGCGACGTTCGCTGTCCACAGGGCCATGTTTCCAATATTATTTATTATTGCCAAGGTATTTAGGTAAACCCGTGTGTAAGTAAACCTTTACTTTGTGGATGAAATCCACCGCCATCTAGAGGACCTTGACTCCTTGGGGAAACTATTTAATTAAACTCTTTGTTGACAAATAATAGACTGCTTCCTCGAAAGTATTTTGATTACTTCTAGGTGGCAGTGCATTAGAAACTTTGCGCGTCTTTTCGTTGCCATGGCAACGTTACTTTTGTTATAATGTAATTTCCATCTACACTACTTATCGGATCAAAATAAAATTAACATATTCGTGACCGGACGGGCATTCTAAATGATTTGGCTATCTCAGATTTTGTCGCCGTTTAGTTTGAAAAAAAAACTTTCGATTAACTTTAATGTAACTTTTTAACTTTTTGAACGATTTTGCCACAAAACTAATGGCATTCAATCGAGAACGAAGCTTGCGGATGGTCAAAATTTCAACTCGATTTGAACCTCCGTTCGAACGTTATGGCGAGACATACAAACAAACAAAAAACAAAAAAAACAACAAAAAAACAAAAAAACAAAACCAGTGACTAATTTTTCCGGCAGAGTCAAATGGAAACGCTCGCTTCGCTCGCTTAATAAATTCACTATGCTGCATTTCATGAACATAGCGGGATCCAAGCAAATAAAAAAGGAAATCATCGTTTTTGTGTTACAGATTTATTTACAAGAATTCTGATTTTATGTTGGAGGAATCAAATATTTCACGTTTAAAGGGGCTACTACCAAGAATAACAAACTAAATGTCCATTTAACAAATTATATCTTGTAACTGTGATTGAGGACAAAAATGTTGTTGTTACTCTGTAAATTCATAACAAGTAAGAAATTACAAAATATATATATAAAGCAAAGCTGGTAAATACGGCTCACGTATCCAAGACACCGAGTACATTACAAAGAATCACAAAAGTTGGTGTTAAACGAGCGATCTAAACAAGAGTTATTTTAAACTTTAAACATGCAATTGTTGAAAGTTAATCGTATGATGTAGCAAAAGTTGCCAAAGATGACAGTCGTTTACTCTTAGGCCAAGATATTCATAAAATTCTCTTGTAGAAGGCTTAACACTGGGAAATTAACAAAAGCATAAGTGAAAAGGTAAAGACCTTCAGTGGAAGATAAACGGGCTAATATAAAAAATTGAAAATAATTTAAATTAAGTTCGCTGATGGCACGCGCCGTCAGTTGACACCTGTCGGAAGAAAGTTGTCCCCTAGCTAGCAGAGCAACAGTTGAAGTGGCATCGCTCTCATGCGCACCACAGTCCCAGCCTCAGTGTATGGCGTGTCCTCATGTCATGTGGCTGCAGGGGTAGGTATATCTGATGCACGCGCCGTCAGTTGACACATGTGGAAGATGTTGTCCCCTAGCTAGCAGAGCAATAGTTGAAGTGGCATCGCTCTCATGTCCCGTCCCCCTCATGTTCATGCCTGCAGGTGGAAAGGGGGATATCTAAAGGGACGCCCCCTCAGTTGACACCTGTCGGGGAAAAAAGGTTCCCCCCCAGCTAGCAGAGAACAGTGAATTGGGGACGCTCTCATGCCCCACATCCCAGCCAAAGGTATGGTGTCCTCATGTCATGTGGGTAGGGGTAGGTAATTGATGCCGCGCCCTCAGTTGACACCTGTCCCCCCCCCCAAAAAAATTGCCCCCCCAAGCAGAACAACAGGAAAAATATCCTCTCATGCGCACCCCGTCCCAGCGTCAAGGATGGCGTGTCCTCATGTCGTGGCTCCCGGGGTAGGATACTAAAGCACGCGCCGTCGTTGACACCTGCCGGAAGAAAGTTGTTTCCCAGCTAGAGGAACAGTTAAGTGGCATCGCTCTCATGCGGCCCCCGTCCAGCCTCAGTGTATGGGGTTTTTTCCCCCCATGTCTGGCTGCAGGGGAGGTATACTGATGCACGCGCCGTCAGTTGACTCCTGTCGGAAGAAAGTGTCCCCTAGCTAGCGAGCAACAGTTGAAGTTCCCCTTCATTCGACCCCAGCCCAGCCTCAGGTAAACGTGTCCCCATGAAAGTGGCTCCCGGGTAGGGATTCTAAAGCACGCGCGTCTTGACACCCGTCGGGAAAAAAATTGTCCCCGCAGGAAACAAAGTTGAAAGGGAGTTCATGCGCCCCAGTCCCCGTCGGAGGCCCTTCCCCAGCATTGGTGAGGGGTGGTTATGGCCCGCCCCAGCCCGTAAGAAAAATTTTCCTGCTGCAGAGAAAGTTTTTAATTCCTTGGGGGCCCAAATACCTCGGAGGGTTTTCCTCTGAGGGCCAGGGGTGGATTCTATGGCGCCCATTGCCCCGTCGGGGGGAAAATTTTCCCCCATGCAGGCCCCGGAGGGATCGTTACGCGCCCGTCCCCCCTCGGAGGGTGCCTAGCTGTGGGCCCGGGGGGGGTATTGTCCGCCCGTCAGTTAACCCCCTCAGAAAAATGCCCCGTAGAACAACAGGGGGCATGCCCCTGCGGAAGTTTTCCCGCCCCGGAGGGGTTCATTTCATGGGCGCGGGGGGGAAATCGTGACGCCTCATTTCCTGCGGAGGGAAAAGGGTTATAGCAGCCCAGTTGAACTCCATGCCCACTTTTAGCCCAGTGTAAAGGTGTCTCATTCAGGGGGGAGGGGGGGGGTATACGTGCCCCCGTCAGTGCCCGGGAAGAAATTTCCCGCTGCAGGCAACGTTGAAGGGGGTTTCCCACCACAGGCCCCAGTTTAAATGATGCTTCCCCATGTCAGTGGGAGGGGGGTAACTATCAGGGATTTCAGTGGAAAAAGTTGGCCTTAAAAGGGGCAACGTTGAAAGGAAAGTTCCCCTGCGGCCCCCAAATAGGGCCCCGGGTTTGGGGGCCCCAGCAGGGGGGAAGGGGGAGGTTTCTGAGGGCCCCCCTGTTTTTTTTTAAAAAATTTTTTTTTTTTAAAAAATTTTGGGGGATTTATGCGCGCCCATTCCCCCTCGGGAGGTTGTCCCAGCTGGGCAAAAGGAGGATTCATGCCGCGCCCAGTTCACCTTTGGGAAAAATGTTTCCCCAGCAGGGCCAGGGTGGATTTGTTATGCCCGCCCAGAAAATGGGAGGGGTTTCCCCTTTTTTGGGCCAAAAGGGGGGGTTTCCCATCACGCGCCCAGTTCACCGGGAGGAAAATTTTCCCCAGCAGGGGCAAAAGTTAATGGCACCCTTTTAGGCCCCCCGTAAAAGTGTTGGGGGGCCTCATTTTAAGTGGCTGCCCCGGGGAGTTAACATGAGCGGTCTTAATGTGGAAGAAAATTTCCCCGTGCAGGCCCAAAATTTTAAATGGATTTTTTCCTGCCCCCGCCCAAAATCAGGATCGGCTATTCAGGGCGCAGGGAGGTTTTTGAGCCCGCCCGTCAGTTGCAGTGGAAAAATTTCCCGGCAGGCAACGGGGAAAAATTCTCCCTTCTGCGGCCCGTTAAGCCTCGTTAGCGGCCCGTCGGGTCAGGGGGTTTCTATGCAGGCCGAGGAATGGGCCCGGGAAAATTCCCCCGTGAAGAAAAGTTTTCTGCTTTAGCCCCACAGTTAGCCCCTGTAGGGGGCCCAGTCGGGGGAGGGGAGGATTCTATGCCCGCCCGGTTGGGAATGTGGGAAAAATTGCCCCCGTAGAAAAAACCCCCGTTGAAAGGGACTTTAAAAGCCCACCCTTATGGCCCCAGTCGGGGGGCAGGGTAAGGATTCTGATGCCCCGGTCGTTACCCTGCGGGAAAATTTCCCCTGAGAGGCCAGTTTTTAAAGGGACGCTTATGGCACCCCATCCCGCCCAGGGTTCGGCCTCATGTCGTCTGCAGGGGGGGTTTTTTTGAGCCGGCGTCATTTTTCACCTGTCGGAAAAAAAGTTTCCCCAGCAGCAGGCAACAGTTAAGTGGCATCGCTTATGCGCACCCCAAATCCCAGCTCAGGGTTTGGCGTGTCCTCATGTCAAGTGGTCAGGGTAGGTAATCTGACACGCCCGTCAGTTGACACCTTGGAAAAAAGTTTCCCTACAGCAGAGAACAGTTTAAGTGGCTCGCTCTCATGCGGCCACGTCCCAGCCTCAGTGTAGGGGGGGTCCTCAGTCAAGTGGGTGCAGGGGGAGGATAATCGGGTGCACGGCCGTCAGTTGAACCGTCGGAAAAAAGTTCCCCTAGCAGCAGACAACAGTTTAAGTGGCATCCTCTCTGCGCCCCAGTCCCAGCCCCGTGTTTGGGGGTCCTCAGCAGTGGGTTTAGGGGTAGGATATTATGCACCCCGTCGGACAAATGTCAAAAAAAGGCCCAGTGAGACAAAGTTAAAAGCCGCCCCAGCCGCCAAAATCCCGCCTCAGGGATGGTGCCCAGAGTCCCGAGGGGGGAAAACGTGAAAAGCGGAGTTGCACCCGCGGGAAAAAAATTGCCCCCACTGCAGGCAAAAAGTTAAAGGGGTCCCTTATGCGGCCCCCAGTCCCCGTAGGTATCGTGTCCCCGTCATTGGCTGCGGAGTTTCTGAGCCCGGCCCAGTTGAAGTGGAAAAAAAATTTTTTTCCACAGCAAACCAGTTGTTCTGTCTCATGCGCCAAAGGGGAGTAGTTAGGCCCTCGTCAGTGGGTTCGGGGAGGTTACTAGCAGCGGCCCAGTTGACACCTTCGGGAAAATCACCAAATAGGGGCCCCGTTTAAAAGCCCGCTCCCGGGCGAAAGCCCGCCTCAGTTAAATGTCCCAGAGTGGCCCAGGAGGAACTGATGACGCCCTCAGGAACGTCAAAAAAAGTTTTCCCCCGCTAGAGGCCCGTTAAGTTATCGTCCCGCCCCCAGTGCCGTTAGGGGTGTCCCTGTCATTGGGGGGCCCGGGGAGGATTTCTATGAGGCCCAGTCACCCTTTGGAAGAAAAATTGTCCCCGTGGGGAAAAGGGGGAGGGGGTTCCCCTTTAGCCCCCATACCTCAGGAGGGTGTCCTCATGTGGGGCCAGGGAGGATTTATGCCCCGGCCCAAATTCACCCGTGGAAGAAAAAGTCCCAGCTTGCGAGAAAATTAATGGACACGCCCTAGGGGGCCCCGTCCCAGATTTTGGCCCCTTTCAGGGCGGAGGGTGGTTTTCAGGCCCCGCCCTCGTTGGGCCCTTTTGGGGGAAAGTTTTTACTGAGGCAAAGGGTCATTGCCCTGCGGGAAAAAAACCCGTCTTATGGGTGTCCTATCATGGGCGCAGGGGAGGGTTTTTATGGCCCCCCTTCATTGCCCCGCGGAGGGAAAATTTTCCCCGGGGCAGGCAACGTGAAGGGGGCCCTCTCAGGGCCCAATTTCCCCCCCCCCCCGCCCCCCCGGAGGGGTGTCCTCAGTATGTGCTCAGGGGTTATATTGTGGCACGCGGAGTTTCCCTGCGGAAGAAATTGGGCCCCCCGCTCAGGAAAAAAAAGTCAATCCTTTTGGCCCCGGGCCCGTAGGGATTGGGGGGTTATATTGGTCAGGGTAGGTAACTGGGGAAAACCCCCTTTCACGCGGAAGAAAAATTTCCCTCTAGCGGCAAAAGTTAAACATGTTATGCGGCCCCCGTGCTCAAAGGGAGGCTTCTATGCAGGGCTCAGGGAATTCTGAGAGGCGTCTTGACACCTGTCGAAAAGTTGTCCCTAGTGCAGAGCAACCCGTTAAGTGATTCGCTCTCATGCTGCGCACATCCGCCTCGTTTATGAGGTCCTCATGTCATGTGGCTCCAGGGGTAGGTATATCTGATGCACGCGCCGTCAGTTGACACTTGTCGGAAGAAAGTTGACAGCTAGCAGAGGGAACAGTTGAATGGCATCGCTTCATGCGCGCAAAAGGGCCCAGCCCCATGTATGGCGTTCCTATGTCATGTGGCTTTAGGGGTTTGGATATCTGATGCCGCGCCGTCAGTTGGGCACTGTGGAAGAAAGTTGCCCCTAGCTAGCAGAGCACAGTTGAAGTGGGATGCTCTCATGCGCACCACAGTCCAAACTCAGTGTATGGCGTGTCCTCATGTCATGTGGCTGCAGGGGTAGGTATATCTGATGCACGCGCCGTCAGTTGACACCTGTCGGAAGAAAGTTGTCCCCTAGCTAGCAGAGCAACAGTTGAAGTGGCATCGCTCTCATGCGTACCACAGTCCCACATCAGTGTATGGCGTGTCCCCCATGTCAGTGGTGCAGGGTAGGTTTTTTCTGATGGCACGCGCGTCAGTTTACACCTGTGAAGAAGTTTCTCCCCCCCTAGCAGAGCAAAAGTTGAAGTGCATCGCTCTCATGCGCCACAGTCCAGGGTCAGTCTGGCAGTCCTCATGTCATGTGGCTGCAGGGGTAGGTATATCTGATGCACGCGCCGTCAGTTGACACCTGTCCGGAAGAAGTCTTCCCTAGCTAGCAGAGCAACAGTTAAGTGGCATCGCTCCATGCGCCCCGTTCAGCCTGAGGTATGCCCTGTCCTCATGGTCATGTTGGCTGCCAGGCAGTGTAGGTATATCTGATGCACGCGCCGTCAGTTGACACTCTGTCCGAGAAAGAAGTTGTCCCTAGCTAGCGAGAAACAGTGAATGGCATCGCTCTCATGCGCGCCACAGTCCCAGCCCGTGTATGCTGTCCCATGTAGTGCTGCAGGGGAGGTAATCTGAGCAGCCCTCATTGACACCTGTGGGAAAAAGTTTTCCCCCAGCTAGCAAGCAAAGTTAAGTGCATCGCTCTCTGCCCCACGTCCCAGCCCAGTGATGGCTGTCCCCATGTCATGGCTCAGGGGGGGTATATCTGAGCACGCGGTCAGTTTCACCTGTCGGAAAAAATTTTCCCCAGAGCAGAGCAACAGTTGAAGTGGCATCGCCTCATGGGCCCCCAGTCCCAGCCCCAGTGTAGGGATTCCTAGTCATGTGGCCCAGGGGTGGTTTAAATTGGGGCGCCGTCAGTTGACACCCGTCGGGAAAAAGTTGTTTCCCCAGTAGCAGAGCAACAGTTGAAGTTCATGCTCTCTGGCACCAAGCCAGTCAGGTTTTGGCATTTCCTCTGCATTTGGCTTTAGGGTAGGTATATTGGGCAGCGCCGCATTTACACCTGCCGAAGAAAGTGCCCTAGCTAGCAGAGCAAAAGTTAAGTGGGGTCGCTTCAGCCACCACAGTCCCAGCCCGGATGGCGTTCCTATGTCATGTGCCGGGGGGGGGTAACTGAGGCACCGGGGTCAGTGGACCTGTCGAAGAAATTTTTCCCCCAGCAGGAGCAACAGTTAATGGGGATCGCTCTCATGGCACCCCCGTCCCAGCCCAGTGTATGGCTGTCTAGTCAGTGGCTCCCGGGGGAGGTATATCTATGCACGCGCCTCTGACACCGGGAAAAAGTTTTTCCCCAGTAGAGAGCAACAGTTGAGTCATGCTCTCATGCGCCCCACAGTCCCAGCCCCAGTGTAGCTTCTCGTCATGTGGCTGGGGTAGGTAATTTTGAGGCACGGCCGCAGTTGACCCTGTCGGAAAATTTTCCCTAGTAGAAGAGAAAAAGTAAAGGGCATCCTCTTGGACCAAGTCCAGCCCATGTAGGCGTGCCTCATGCATGTGGTAAAGGGGGGAATCGAGACGCGCCGTCTTGCACCGTCGGAAAAAGTTGTCCCCGCTAGAGAGCAACATTGAAGGGTCGTTCATGCGCACCCAGTCCCGCCGTGTATGGCTTCTCATGTCATGTGGCTCAGGGGTAGGGTTTTCTGATGCACGCGCCGCAGTGACACCGTCGAAGAAAGGTCCCTTTGTAGCAGAGAAAAAGTTTTAAGGGCACGCCTCAGCCCCGGGACAGTCCCCGCTCAGTGTATGGCTTCCCATGTCATGTGGGAGGGGTGGTATATTGATGCACGCGCCGTCAGTTTACACCTTGTCAAAAATTGTACCCCAGCTAGAGAGCAACAGTTGAAACATCGCTTCATGGCACCACAGCCCCGCCAGGTATGGGGCCCCAGCATGGCTCAGGGTAGGAATTTATGAACGCGCCGTCTTGACACCTGTCGGAAAAAGTTGCCCCCCTAGTAGTAAGAAAAATTTTTGGAAGTGGCCATCGCTCTCATGCGCCCACAGCCCCAGCCTCAGTGTAGGCTGTCCCAGGGATGGGGGCCGGCGGGGTAGGTATTCTGTTTGGCCCCCCGCCGTCATTTGGGAACCCCCGCCCGGAAGAAATTTTCCCCCCTAGCAAACAAGAAACATTTTAAAGTGGCATCGCTCCCCCAGGGCGACCACAGTCTCAGCCTCAGTGTAGGAAATGCCCCTCATGTCATGGGGCCCCAAAAGAGGTAGGTATTTTTGATGGCACGCCCCTTCGGGTTTGACCCTGTGGGAAAAAAGTCCCCCTTTTCTGATACACTGTTAAAAAGAAACACTTATATTTTTTCCTTTAATTGGGCGAAATTTTTAAATTTTTTTAATAACGAAAAAAACGATTTTTTTTCCTTGGGTGGTCTTTCCCGGGTGTAAACCAAACAGCACTTTTAAAATTTCCCCAGATAGTTTTAAAACAAAAACGAGACTTTTTACAGAATTTTCTAGGTCCCCTTTAAAGGGGCCCCCGCAGCCAACCCGGGCTGTCCCGCTACACACTAACGCCCCGCCCAGCAAGCAAAGTTTTTTTTTTTTCGGGGTTTAAAAACCCGGGCCTTTCCTGAAAGGGAAATGTAAAATTTAAAAAAATTTATCAAAATCGAGAGGATTTGGGAAAATGACAACCCCATCCCAAATTTGGTTGGGATACGAGCTTTCCTTTTTGGTGAAAAAAGGGTTTTGGGAAACAGCTAAAAAATTCATTTTAAAGGGATGTTAGCTACAAACTGTTTAACAGCTGCTTGCTACTGCTACGGTCTAATTCGCCCAGTTTCAATGGGCCCCAAAACGATTCTGCCCAAAAGGGTTTGGGGGCTACACGTTCATTGTATAAGGGACATAAATTTTTAAAGTGATAAGGGTCTTTTAAAGAAAAATTTTGAAAAGTTTGCGGGAAAAGGTTTCCCAAATTTAAAGGGTTTTCAATATAAGCTTTATCTAAAAAACGAAAAAGTCCCCCCGCGTTGATGGATGGGGGTTTTTAAAATTTTTTGGGTTTGCGGGAAAATTTTTACTTTTGCAATTTGCTTTTTTTTGCTACCTACCATTGAAAATGATTGTTTAAAATTTTTCCTTTTGTTACCTTTTAAATTTGGGTATTTTTTTACCGAAAAACCCCTTAATTAAAAGCTTTATTTCTAGGTTTTCTGGCTAACTTTTTCAATTTTTTCTTTTAAAAGGTACTCCCTAAACCCAAAACCTTTTAAATTCCATGTATAAATAAAAAATTTTGAAGGCCCCCCCTTTTTTGGGGTCAGTTGGGCCCCCAAATGGCACAAAATTTTCGCACAAAAAGTAAAAAAACTTAAAAAAAAAGGGCCTTTATTTCTTTTTAGATTCGGGCCCAAACTTTTCCAACTTTTTTTGGGGAAAGAAAGCAATACATAAAACTTTTTTAAACCAAATTTGGCCATGTAAAAATATGAACTTTGTAGCCCCCACCCTTTTTCTCAAAATTAACCCAAATGGCACGAAAAATCCACAAAAAGTAAAAAAAAAACTTATTTTAAAAAAGTTTTTTTCAAATAGATTTGGCAAATTTTTTCAATTTTTTCTTTCAGAAAGCAAACATCACCATTACCTTAATATCCTTTGGAAATAGAACTTGAAAGCCCAAACCCGTTTGGTCCGAATCGGCCCAAAATGTCTCGAAAATATCGCATAAAAATGAAAAAATCGTAAAAGTGCGATTTTTTAGGGGAAAAATATTTTTTCGTTTGTCCCCAAAAAACGTGGAAACGTCTAATTTTCAGAGTTTTCGAAGGTCCCCTTTTTTTTTTTCATCAAGATTGCTATCCTTTTTTGCCCCGGAAAATCGTCGAAAAAACCAGAAAAAAAAAACAAAAAAAAAAAACAACAAAAAAAAAAAAAAAAAAAAAAACAACCGAGCAAAAATTTTTTTGGGGGGTCAGAAAAAAATTGGGTCTTCGTTTCGCTCATCCAACAAAAATATAATCTTTCAAGTAACCAATTTTTAAAAAAAATTTTTAAAAACCCCCCTTTTTTTTTTTTTTAAAAATTTTTTTTTTTTTTTAAAAAATTAAAATTTTTGGAAAAAAATTTTTTTTTTTTGGGGTTTTGGGGGGAAGGGGGGAAAAAGGGAAAAAAAAAAAAAATTTTTTTTAAAATTTTTTTTTTGGGAAAATTTTAAAATAAAAAATTTTTAAAAAAAAAATTTTGGGGGGGTTTTTTATAAACCCCCCAAAAAAAAAACCAAACCCTTTTTTTTAAAAATTTTTTAAAAAATTTTTTTTCCCCCGGGGTTTTTAAAAAATTAAATTTTTAAAAAAAATTTTAAAACCCGGGGAAAAAAAATTTTTAATAAAAATTTTTTTTCCCCCTTAAAAAAATTTTTAAAAAAAAATTTTTTTTTTTACCAAAAAAACAACAATTTTTTTTTTTTTTTAAAAATTTTTTAAAAAATTTTTTTCCCCGGGGGGAAAAAAAAAAATTTTTGAAAGGGGTTTTTTTGGGATTTTTTTTTTTGGGAAAAAAAAAAAAAAAAAAAAAATTTTTTTAAAATTTTAAAAAACCCAAAAAAACAAAAAAAAAAGGGGGGGAAAATTTTTTCCCCTTTTTTCCCCCCCCCCCCAAAAAAAAAAAAAAAAAAAAAAAAAAAAAAAAAAAAAAAAAAAAAAAAAAGGAAAATTTTTTCCCCGGAAAAAAAAAAAAAAATTTTTTAAAAAAACCCCAAAATTTAAACCCCCAAAAAATTGTTGGATGAGCGATTAAACGAAAAAGCGTAAAATCCTATTTACATGAGAAATTATTTTTTGATTGCGCTCAAATTTTACAGCAATATATTAATTCATAAAATGAATGTTCTGTAAAAAAATCAATACAGTCGGAGAAAGCATGTAGGTGTTATAAGTCGCAGAAATGAAAAATAAAAAACGAAACATTGCGATTTTCATATCAAATTATTTTTCAATTGCGTTTAAATTTCACACCAATATAGTAATTCATAACATAAAGGTTCTGTGAAAAAATCATTAAAATCGGATAAAGCATGTATGTGTTATAAGTCGAAGAAATGTTTTAAAAATTCAAAAAAATCGTAAAATTACGATTTTCATAAGAAAAAAAATTTTGATTGCGCTCAAATTTTACACGAATATCATACAATTTTCATAAAAATTTAGGTTCTGTGAAAAATTCATCACAATCGGATAAAGCATGTAGGTGTTATAAGTCGAAGTAAGTATTTAAAAATCGAAAAAATCGTGAAATTTGCGATTTTAATGAGAAATAATTTTTTGATTGCGCTAAAAAAAAAAGTGGCAGTTCTACGTTCAGAGATTTCAAAGGCCCCTTAGAAAATTTCATCGCAATTGGAATATCGGTTTAGCCGGACAAAAATACAAAAAGAAAAAAAACATTCCGAATTTTTTCTCCAGTGTAGTGAAATTAAATCTTCGCTTCGCTCGCTTCGCTTCGCTTGCAACGATCATCCAACAAAAAGTTTTGCAATGGAACTTGAAAAAGTAATGAGATCACACACATAACAAAAACTTGTAAAAATACAGCCAAACCTTACACACTCAAAAGAAATGAGATCTAAAAAAGGGCCAAGCTCATTCTACCCTTCCACATTTGCGCATTCTTAATTCATAAACGTATTGTCCCGTAACAGCATCCTTGAAAAGCTTTGCAAAATATAATTTGCATGATATTACGTTTGAATTAACTAGGAAGCTTCGCAAACGCTTTTTCAGGCGCGTTGTTGGATGAGCGTAATTGTTGAAAACCGAAAAAAAAACACAAAATTGCGATTTTCATAAGAAATAATTATTCGATTACGCTCAAATGTCACACGAATATATAAATTCATAAAATTAAGGTTCTGTGAAAAATTATTACAATCGGATAAAGCATGTAGGTGTTTATATGTCAGAGAATTTAAAAAAAAAGAATAGTAAAATCGCAATTATCATAAGAAATGGTTTTTTGAATGCGCTTAAATTTCACACGAATGTATTAATTCATAAAATTAAGGTTCTGTGAAAAAATCATTACAATCGAATAAAGCATGTAGGTGTTATAAGTCGAAGAAATGTAAAAAATCGAAAAAAAAATCGTAAAATTGCAATTTTCATAAACATCTATTTTTCGATTGCGCTCGAATTTCGCACGAATATATTAATTCGTAAAATTAAGGATCTGTAAAAAAAATATTACAGTCGGATGTATCATGTAGGTGTTATAAGTCGAAGAAATTTTTTTTAAATCGAAAAAAATCGTAAAATTGTGATTTTCATAAGAAATAATTTTTCGATTGCGTTCAAAAACGTGGCAGTTCTAAGTTCAGAGATTTCGAAGGTCTCCAGAAAATTTCATCGCAATTGGAGTATCGGTTATGCCGGAATCGTGCTTACAGACAGACAAAAATACAAAAAGAAAGAAAGGAAAAAAACATTCCGGATTTTTTTCTCCAGTGTAGTGAAATGGAATCTTCGCTTCGCTCGCTTCGCTCATCCAAAAAAAAGACTTGGATGAACTATTACGTCTAAATTAATATTACAAATTCTATTTTGCCAAACTTTTCAAGGATGCTGTTACGGGACACTACGTATATGAATTAAGAATGCGCAAATGTGGAAGGGTAGAATGAGCTTGGTGCTTTTTTAGATCTCATTTATTTTGAGTTTTGTAAGATTTGGCTGTATTTTTACAAGTTTTTGTTATGTGTGTGTTATCTATACAGCATATGTTGTAAACCTCTTACGTGATGTAAGGTGAATGGTCATATAGCCGGGGGCGGGGCACCTATCATTCTTGTCTGTGGCTTTGTATTACTGGTAATGAAGTTCGTGGTTGACTGCCTTTCTTCAAAACTTGTTTTTAATGAATACTCTATTAACATTTTAATCTCATATCACTTTATTACTTTCATTTCACGCCTTTTCATAAAACTTATTCAATGTTAATTTTCAAATTATAGTGATGGGCTGATGGCATGGATGTAATTTACAGTTATACTTGTCCGTGTATTAGCATTTTGGGAGTGAAATTGATCCGCCTAGGGACAAGACACTGTTGAATAATACAGTTGGTTGTATTTCTGACGCGAGTCTTGGAGTGACAGAACTGTTGTGTTTATCTAATCGATACGAGTATGGGTCTTACATTGTCAAGGGAGAAAATGCATGACTCCTCTTTTATACATTTTAGAGTTATTGAAACTTGAAACCACCACTTTTCTTCTCGAGTACCCACGTGTTTAAAGTTGGTAGAAAAATCAACAATTCACACAACTTACCACCTGAGAGAGCTCTCTGGCAAACACAAATTCAGAAAATATATCATCATATTCGCTTATAAATTGCTGTGTTTGCTCGATTTATTAAAGGGAGTTAGGCTATAATGATTTCTTAGCTGTGCTCCGCAGTCCTAAGGTGATGAAGTATTTTCTAAAATTTAAAGTATTCTTAAATAAATTATTCTTCAAAATCATTTATTGCTCGTCCCTTTAATTCTTTTGGTACTGTCAATCTTTCTATTCATTCATTCATATGGATGGAATAGGTGGTGGTGGTGGATAGATATGAACAAATACACAAGACGAGTTTGCAAAGTACTTATAATACCTATGAATGGTGAATATTTTATAAATGGTAAAACAGGCGAAAACAATTGTATTTAATCTAAATTTACGTATATTGTCCGTGTCATTGTCCTTCGGTTTTATAGACAAGTTACTCCTTCACTAGACTAGGAAAACGCCAAAGTTGTTGTTACATGAGTGAGTGAGCCATGTGTTGAGTATCCGGTATTATTCCCTTTCCTCCCCCTATACATAAGACTGGATGTAGACAGAGCTATTTTTTTCCTCCCTATAGCTATAATCATAGGCTAGTGGCGAAGTAAGGCCTTACTGTTGACGAGCCCTTATCGCATTATAACAAATAAACTTAACACCCTTCACCATTTATTCCTATTTATATCAATCAACTTGTACGCAGATGTTCCCGCGTATTCAACACATGACTCGCTCACTTGTCTAACAACGACTTTGGCGTTTTCCTAGTCTAGTTGGATAAGGCGCCCTTATATTCGGAATGTGGGAGACCTAGATTCAAACTCCCAGTCGAAAAAGACTTTGTAATTCCTTGATAAAATTATAAAACATGTTTTGTCTGTCTATCATCAGTGACAATGCTATGTAAAACATAGCCAGTGCGAAATACGTGTAAGATTGCAAGGTTTACTCAATCTGCAGTCATACATCCTGGTGATGCATTTCAATCATAAAAAAGTGTTCCCCTCACAAAAACACAAGGATTTCTTTCTCTCGACTGGACTACGTGTACATTTATTGGATGAGCGAAGCGATGACTTCAATTTCACTGACCCCCCACCCAAAACAATTAGCCCGTTTTTTTTCTTCTTTTTAAATAAATAAATTGTATTAAGAGTCTACCCACTCAGTTATATAACTGATTTTCAGTGGGGGACAGTAAATCAAAGCGACCAAGGCCCCGACGCAATCGACGAGTGAGCGATAACCAACCAAACGATCGATATTTTTAATAGGAAATATAGCAATCAGCGGTATGGACAGTACTGTCTGTTCGCGCTCTACCGGTCAAGCGGCACATGCGATCTTGATTAAAATTTGAGGGGACCTTCGAAATCTCTTAACTTAGACTTGCCACGTTTTTGGGTACAATCGATCAAATATTTCTTATGATTGTCTTATTTTTACGATTTTTTTCTATTTTTAATGCGATATATTCCTGACATTTGGGCCGATTCTGACCAAACGGGTGGGGCTACAACGCTCATATTTCACATGGACATTGGTAATTTTGATGTATTGCATTTAGAATTTAGATATAAAAAGTGGAAAAGGTTAGCCAGAATCCATAGAAATAAGGTTTTAATAAGAGTTTCTTGAGGTGTATAAAAATTAACAAGTAACAATAGAAACTTTAATAATCTACACCAACAATAACCTACAATGCGTACAAAAAGCAAGTCTTCGGACCTCCAGATATTTTACAATTTCTACTAATAATTGGTATTACCATAGCAATTAGTACTAGGTCTACTTTATCAAAACTATCCTAATTTAACAAAAATGATTTTGCAATGGAACTTGAAGCAACAATTAGAGCATAGCCCCATAACACAAAGTGTCTTACCACCAGGACAATATACACAATACAATAATAGCAATAACAAACCACATTCAACAATATAAGACGCATAATAACAATACACTCAATAATCTCAATATTAGAAAAACACAAAATATCACAAAAAATTACTCATAGATAACACATAAATGTAATACAAAATGATGGCGAGTGTGAGTGTGAATTTGAGTGTGAATATGAGTGTACTGTACATATGAGTGAGTGGTATTCGTGTTAACTGGTATGATCTTGACTGTTCATTTAAGTTATTCTAAGGTCTCTCCGAAATTTGTGAAAATCTTGTTCTGTGCGGACCTAATAAGACAGAGCATTCCAATCACTAACAGATCGACAGAAAAAACCTTGCTGATACTGCGTTGTTCTTGCAAAGGAATGTATCAGAGTAACAGCTCTACCGTATCTGCATGAGCGATAACCAAGTTGTATTCTGGCCAATGGATCCAGGTCGACTATCCAGTTAAACATTTTCTTCAGAAAAACGATTCCCAACTCCTTAAGGTACTAGTATAGGCTTTACATACTAGATTTTTCGTAAAAACGTTATATTTCTAGGTTGGTACCGTAATATTATCTGATTTAGTATCTTTTAATAAAATCAAACCCGAAGAAAATCGCAGCATAACTTCACAAAAAATTAAAATGTTATGATAGCGCAAGCATAAAATATAGCAAGAAAAAGACCAAAATGCCTAACTTTAACTGCTATTATCTCAAAACTATAATTTCGTTACACATTGACAATCTTCAACCAAGTTTACAGGAGTAATAACAGAGGTAGATGGATAATATATGGCTTGTTTTGAAGCTTATTAAACAAAGCATGTTGAGACGTAGCCATATTTTGGTATTTGACCAACCCTTGAATTACATATATGTTCCATAACTTTTATTTTATGGTGAAAAATAGCTTAAATGGAAGTCTTAATATTTAAAACTATAAAATAAATACTTGTAGTTGTCCTAGTATCAAAAACTCCACGTCTCAACACAGGTATATGCTTAACAATTAAAATAAATGTAATAACAGCTTTCTAGAGCAAATAGAAGCTAAGCATTCTTGGTCAAGAGCTGACCATTGTTACAACAATGAAATGTTAATTAAATCCTAAAATAACAATTAAAAAAAAAGTTTTTTTTTTTTTTTTACTTTCGTATGTCAAGTTGCATACAAAAGAAATAAATCAATAAAAGACTCAACTGTAAAACTTTTTCCCAAGACTATACTAGTACCTTTTTCAAGAGTAATTATATCACACATCTTCGTTCGTTGTTGCATATTCAAGTCTTTTCTTTTGGTGATGAATTTTGTCGCTCTATTCTGTAGAGATTCTAATTTGTAAGCATTGGCCTTCGAGGTTGAATGCCATGCAGGACAACCATAGGACAGTGTAGGTCTAATAGGCATAAGTACACAGTCCGCTTGACCTGGCTACGTGCACCATGCAAAGTTCTGGATAAAAAGCCTAGAAGCTTAGCAGATTTTTTCCTCGCGATTTCAGTCTGAATGTTCCACTTCAAATCCTGAGTTATTGTAATACCAAAGAGCTTAATTTTGATGTCCCGTTTAATGTAACAGCCATTGATTTTTAAAACTATTGCAGGTGCTTTTTGGATTTTGTCAGGGTAATGTGGCTGCATTTATTTTCGTTAAGTAACATTTGGTTTAGTTCACACCATAGCTCAATGTTTTCAAGGTCCTTTTGTAATATATCCACATCAGTTGCTGACTTGATGGTTCTGTAAATAGTACAGTCGTCCGCATATAGTATTACTTTAGATTCCACACACCTGGATAGGTCCATCATAAATATGGTGAATAGTATAGGACCAAGTACAGATCCTTGGGGCACTCCAGATGTAACACGAAAATCAGAAGAGTCAGCAGCATCAAAGACAACCTTCATGCTGCGTCCTAAGAGAAAACTCTCAATCCAGTCGAAGACCTTTCCAGATATGTTGAATTCTTGAAGCTTCATGAGAAGTCGTTTGTGGGGAACCCTATCAAACGCTTTCGCCCAGTCCAATGTGATGACTACCACGCGGCTACCGGCCTCAGAATCAATGGCGTGCTGCCAGTCACCAATTGCTCCTGTCAACATAGTCACACATGATCTTCTCGGCAGGAACTCATGTTGCTCGATATTTATTCCCCTTACTTCTTTCAAATGATGTAATAGCCTAGCGTTGACAAGTTTTTCCATTACTTTTCTCCATACCGATGTAAGTGATATCGGTCGATAATTCTTGACATCATTAAGGTCGCCACCTTTATAAACCGGCACAACATTAGCTTTCTTCCATTCATTTGGTATTTCACCATTTATCATGGATATGTTATACAGAGAGCACGATGAGAGAGCTATGAAGGTCGCACATTTATGAAGAATTCTACTTGGCACACCGTCAGGACCTGTCGCTCCATCTGGGCGTATTCTCTTTAACGCATTGAAAACTTGTTGCATGGAAAAACACATAGTGCTGAGAGTTGAAGATTTCTGAGATGGTCGTAGTTGGGGTGGACACAAATCACTATTATCAGAGGTGCCTACAGAAAAATTGGTAGAAAAATTGTTTGCAAACTCTTGAGCTATTTTTTTTCGAATCAGTTTCTTTCACGCCATTAATGAGGTAATGATTAGGAGCTGAACTACCTATTTTTCCATGTATATACTTACACAACTGTTTTCCGTTACCACCTCGTAATTTCCAAATATAATGTGCATACGTGCTTCCCCTTCCCTTACAACAGATTTTGTGCAATTCCTCTGAAATTATCTTTCCCAGTTTTCATCAGTTTGATGTGATTTCCAGTGTCTGTATAGATGGTCTCTTTTGTGTATTTTCTTTATTATTAAAAACTTAAAAAAGCTCATCCATCAACGCGACTAAAAAAACCGTTCGCGAAGCGGCCTAGCTAAGAAAATGATTACAATATTGAAATCTCTCGGTCACCGCCACCGCCTGTTAATCTGTGGATGCGAGGTGCACGTGCAACTGCACCGAGCCTCGGGCGTGCCTGCATGATGCGCGTGCAAAGTGGCCACGCTTTTTATACGAGTACCTGTGAAATTATTCTATACCTGCACGGTCGTCATCGCTTGTTAGGGATTATAATGACTTCTACCAAAGATTATAAATGTATTGGAGCATCAAATGTGTAATCGGAGCTTGTACGGTGGCGCAATTAGGGGGGCCTTGGGGGACCATTCCCCGACCTACAACCAACATACTACGCCGGCACTTGTGGCAAAAGATCCAAAGATCAATGATCCAATGATATTCTTGCCTTCCCATGGTATGCGCGCTCGATTGCGCCCAGCAGGTATACTATCTTAACCTTGTAATGTAGGCCTACTTAAATAATTATTTTTGTTCTAGCTAAAATCAATTGGGATTTGGTTGCATGGGCGCCGCCAGTATTTTCTCTAGGGGGGGGGGGGGGGGGCAACCGGCAAGATTGGGTTCATACCTTTGTGTGAAGCCAAACCGTGAACCAATTGTTAGATAGCAAAGGGCCCGTGCTATGAGGCGGTGCGGAAAAGCTGCAGGGGTCTGGGGCAAGGCAAGGCGATTTTTTAAAACTGATTAAAGTTTGGTGGCCTAAAACGCGATTTAAGGTGGATTTGTATCCTAAAGAACGGCGAAATTTTAAAGATACTCATTACAATACGCCCTTAAAAAGTTCCTAAACCGATGATGTTTCACCAGGACAAGGCATTAAAATCCCAAACAATGAAAACTAAAATTTTACAAATTTAAAATAAATTTCGGGTTCGTAAAAACGATAGCTTTTGGAAATACCGCGTATTACCAGTAAAAATGTTTTTTTTTTCTTTAATCCAGGGATGGATGAGCGAATAGCTATTTGCGAAATGCCAATTGTGTAATATTATTCTCTCTTAAAATTAAGTATTCAACCATTCTAATACACCCATCGTGTACGAATTATGTTGATAATTTTATAAGCACACAATGAATAAATCCGTATTGAAATCCTAAATATAATTAATATTATATTATATATTAAATATATATAATAATTAATAAATATAAAGTCAACAAGTAAATTGTTTATTTAATCAATTTCATGCTCGGGATCTGGTTTGCTTTTGGCAGCTGGGGCTCTTCCCCATCAAGCTACTATATTATTACATCCAAGTAACTACACAATGGTCACAAAATTCACATATAAGAGTTTTATCAACAAATACCCACAAAACAAAAGAAATAAGGCACTATATCCTATGGATTTTAATTTCATAAACTTTTAATTGAAGTAAACCATTATAGTACAGGCCAGTTAGACAATTTTTGGGCAAAACCCAGACATTTAATGTTCCTCAAATATTATTGCTGGAATACGTTCAGGGGATGTCCCTGAACAAAAAACTCAAGTTCCCAAAAAATCCCACTTGGGGAAAATCCGCCATCTTGAAAAAACTCCACCATGTTGGATATCGCAGATTGTTTGCTCTAACAGGTGATCCAAGTGACTGAATGACTTTATTTTTTTCTTTGTTATTATTTGCAACCCTTATTGATTGAAATAATTAATTGTCATAGGAAAAAATCCGCCATCTTGAAAAAAATTCCACCATTTAAATTTTTTGTTTTTTTCTGCTCTAGCAGGCGATTCAAGTGACCTAAATACATAACATAATTTCCTCTGTTATTATTTACAACCCCTATTGAATAGAAATAATAAAAATTTCATCTGCCTTCCTTCATAATAACCAGAATTTATACTATATTGCAAATCTTGCGACAAAAATAGCAACCAGCAAGTTCAATGTTAAGTTTCCAACCAAAAATGTAGAAATTAAAAACTTATTGAGAATTAAGTAGTTTCAATTAAAATTTTCATAGAACATCACTTACTTAGTGGTTTCCCTTGAATTCACCATCAACCACCCATTCAGCAGCCACCGTTGTTCCACGAAATGTCGTACCAAGAGTTTTTACAGAAAAAAATAACTGCTGTTCCTAAAACACTTTTATTGCATTCCTTGTAGTATTAAGTAAAATATTAACCCCCCCACCCATTTGTCCTTGAAATTTAAATTTGGGAGCCGGCGACGCCTCTTAACTGGCGACATAAGACTATTGCCATCTTTTATCATTTTCACGGGTCACATTTAGTTATGATTGGCTCCTGGCGGCTTTCCCCCATGGCCGAGGTCTTTCTGAAGCGACCGTTGCCAAATGGGTGCTTTCCCATTTGCCAGCATCGACAAAGCATCCTTTTTGGAAAAGAGTTCTGTGGAGTCTTCCTCCCACATCCAACAGCACATCGAGATGCGCATGTCCCGTCCAAAGACGAGACACCAAGACACCATAAAAATGCAAGAGTGGCTACATCTCCACAGCCCCTTCCAGCGCGTCTCACCTCTGCTTGTGTCTCTTTAAAACGATGTGGTGGCAACAGACAAGTGTCAATTGCAACTGTGCTAGAGATGTGGAGCCATGAAGGCAATGGTTGAGAAAACGTTCAGTAAAATTTTTACCTGAAAATGCAAGCAAAGGGTTTAAAATTTTATGGCAACCGTCTTAAATGGTATCCAGGTCCGCAATGATTTTTGTCCACATCAACCCTACGCAGCTCTTCCACCAAATGTTGTGCATCGTCCGGACTGACGAGTAGCTTGCAGAGTATCTCACCTACGAACTGGCAGAAAGACCACCTACACTTTTTGATGAATTCTCTTTAAACAAGGGACGAAGTCCACCCTCTTCAGGCCTCTGCAAGAAATTGCTCCCAGCTGAACAAGACCTTCCCCAAATAAGCATCGCCACTTCGCCATCGAGGGGGGTTTTCTTGTTGGGGCCGCGTTGTGTGGATACGACACTCTACATACAGCAGATATGTCAACAGTATGTGTCGTATGTAAAACGTCACTATAGCTAAAAAAAAAAAAAAAAAAACTAAACAAAAGCTCAAAACCAGGGTGGTTTTTGGGACGGCTACCAGAACCCGTCGACAAAAAGACACGAAGCATGTCCTGCGATGCCCATGGATCATCTTCAGCAGATGTCGTTGTTAAATGGATAGGGGTTCCCCTCAATCCTACTGATTGGAGTGGAAACTTGCGAATGGACAACTGACGCCAATCCCAACACTTAAGGCTCCAGAATCAGATAAACTACTCAGAATGTATCATGCAACTGTAAAACGGGATTGTGACGCCCTATTTGTAGATGCCAAAAAAGGACTAACTTGCTACAGCATTTGTGGCTTCTGCACGGGATAGGGGTTGATTCAACTGCGCTCCCACTTTAGAAGACGACGAAAACGTTGTAGACGTTGGATGTCACAAAATTAGTTTGACAGTGTAATTGATAATGATAGTGATAGTCATGGCGAGAGTCTTATGTCACCAGTTAGGAGGCGTTCGTCGGGTAAATTCATTTCAAGAACAATAAGTGTAAGGGGGATGGTTTAGTAACTTACGTGGACAGTACAAGGAATGCGATAAAAGTGTTTTAGGAACAGCATAAATTCTTTTTTTGTAAACTCTTGGTATGACATTTCGATGGAGCAAAAGATGACTGCTGAAAGATGGTGAATTCAAGGGAAACCACTAAGTTTTGATGTTCTATGAAAAATTTAATTGAAACGACTTGATACTCGCAATACATTTTAATTAATGTAATGATTTTATTTTTTCAAAAGTCATTTTTCCCATTGAAAACAACTGAATAGTTGTCGAAATTGTTTCACTTAGTTTACTTTATTTTCAAGTGCAGTGTACAGTCCAAAAAATCAAAACATTATTAACCTTTAGGTTTACTGCTCTAAAAGTTTCATTATTATATTAACGTTTTTAATTAGTTGGCAACGTTTAACTACAAAAATAACATTTAACTTGCTGGTTGCTATTTTTGTGGCATTGATTTGCAATATAGTAAAAATTCTGGTTATTATGAAGGAGGGGCAAATGACATTTAATTATTTCTATCAATATGGGTTGTAAATAATAACAGAGGAAATTATGTTATGTCCCCTTTGGTCACTTAAAACGCCTCTATAGCAGAAAAAAACAAAAATTCAAAATAGTTGAATTTTTTCAAGATGGCGGATTTTTTCCCATGACAATTAATTATTTCTATCAAAAGGTGATGCAAATAATAACAATGGAAAAAATCAAGTCATTTGGTCACTTGGATCACCTGTGAGAGCAAACAATCTGCCAAAAAAACAACATGGCGGGGTTTTTTTTAAAATGGCGGATTTTCCCCAAGTGGGGTTTTTGGGAAACTTGGGGTTTTTTGTTCAGGGAACATCCCCTGAACGTATTCTTGCAATAATATTTGAGGGAAAATTAAATGTCCGGGTCAAAGTCTAATTTGCCTGTACTATTAACCATTATTAACTTCATTCACGAAGTTGCAAATTAGAATGATAGACCGGTGTAGAAAAGTCTCACTTTTTAAAGGGACATTTCAACGTAAAACAACTATACCAAATCAAACTAATTTCCATAATAAACACATAATCATTCAAAGCACAGGTAAATAAATTATTGGATGAGCGAAGCGAAGACTTCAATTTCACTGACCCCCCAAAAAATAGCTCGGATGTTTTTTTCTTTTTTCTGTTTGTTCGCTCTCTGCCGGGCAAACGGCATATGCGATCTTGATGAAAATTTGAGGGGACCTTCGAAATCTCTGAACTTAGACTTGCCAAGTTTTTGGGTATTTCGAAGAAATATTTCTCATGAATATCGTACTTTTACGATTTTTTTCGATTATTAGTGCGATATTTTCGTGACATTTGGGCCGATTCTGACCAAACGGGTGGAACTACAACGTTCATATTTTCCATGGGCATGAGGATGGTGATGTACCTTTTGAAAGAAAAAGTTGGAAAAGTTAGCCATAATCCATAGAATTAAATGTTTTAATATAAGTTTTTTGAGGCATATAATAACAAGTAACAATAGAAATTTGACAACAATCACCTACAATGCGTTCAAAAAGCACTTGCAAAGTAAAGAGATCCCATGCAAACTAAATACTTACAAAAAAGCTCATCCAGGCTAGTAAAAAAAGCGTTCGCGAAGCGGCCTAGTAGTTACAACAAGCGCGCTTCACATTATTTGATCTTTCGATGACAATGTGCAGTATGCCTAGCAGTGTTCACGATTCAGAACCTCAAGTGGTCCTGGAACAATGGGTGCTTGTGTAAGTTGTCCGTCTATACTGTCGTTTGGCATCTGGCACCGATTGAAGCCTCGGACAAGACTATGCGCTGAGATTAATCCGTGTAGGTTTCAGTGTGCGGTCCGACAACCAGTGATTAGTTAGCAGCCGCCAGCCGGTGTCTTGTCCGCCGCGTGGACTGCACGCTGCACATGCACATTGCGCTAGCCAGAATAGTAGTGAGGTTAGGGCCTACGTCGTAAAACAAGACTTGGTCTTGGAGCTGCATACATTTTATAAAATCCGCAATGTGTTGTGTTGAGAGAGGTTGGGAATCATATTCAAAATACGGGCTCGCGACGCAAAGTAAAACTAAATGTGTAATTACATATTGCGTATTACAGTCTTCAACTGTGTAATTAGATGTGCGTAGCGAAATCATCAATTTCACTACCCAAATAAAAATAGATCGGGAATTTTATTTCTTGACTGCTTATTTATTGTATTGAATTTTACCTGCCCATTGGGCAGGAAGGCTATAATGCAGGGCAAGTGTGGCCCTCTGTAGCCTGACAAAGTGATGACAGTGTTACAAGTTTAACATTTCACACAACAAGATAACATGACATTTAAAGTTAGACTAATTGAAAGCCAAAAGGCGGATAAGGGTACTTGAAGCGGGGTAGAGGTCTGAAGGCTCGAGGACGCGAAACGAGATCGTGAAGCTCATTCCTGCCGAATGCGTGAGGACGTTGCACGTAAGTCCCTGCAAGGGTGTCGAGTCGAGAGATGATACCACCGAGGCCGGTTTGCGTATACACGTCTTCATTCCGCGTCATCGGAGGAAGCCGCGGGATGCGGCGAAGGATCCTTCTCTCCAGTGAGAAATATTGCTGGAACATCCTCCAAAGATGGGTGCCAGCGCGGGGGCCGCGTATTCGAAGAGAGGACGGAAGAAAGTTTTATAAATGTGCCGTAGAGTACGGAAATTGCATCCAGAAAGTCGCCCACGAAGCATCACGAGTTTAGTCTCGAACGCGCACGGTTGATGACGTCACGGCAATGAGCAGTGAGCACCCCAGTTGAGAATGTCTGTAAAGGTTACTCCAAGGTACTTGGCAGACCGACTAGGGTACACCGTAGCGCCCCAAAGTGATATGGACCCACGGAGTGGTCGTTCACATTTTCTGAATTTTGTGTCGGTGGTGAAAAAGTAAAAGCTGTGTCTTTAAGGCGTTCGGAAAAACACGCCACCGACGCATCCGAGCTTAGAGAGCTTTAATTTGGCGCTGTAGACGGCGGAAGACTTCTCTCTCTGTGCGCCCTTTGCACCAGTAGGCAGTGTCGTCTGCATAGAGGGCTAAGGCAAGGTATCGGAACAAGGGAGAAGATATCTAAAACTGCATTTATATATACAATATATACGAGAAGTTGAAATACACTGTATTATAAACATACAGCCACATTATTAATTACTGTCTATTATACTGCGGTCACATTTGTTAAGCGAGCGAAGCGAGCGTTTCCATTTGACTCTGCCGGAAAAAATAGTCACTGGTTTTGTTTTGTTTGTTTTTTTTTGTTTGTTTGTTTTTTTTTGTTTTTTTTTTTGTATGTCTCGCGATAACGTTCGAACGGAGGCTCGGATCGAGTTGAAATTTTCACCATCCGCAAGCTTTGTTCTCGATTGAATGCCATTAGTTTTGTGGCAAAATCGTTCAAAAAGTTAAAAAGTTACATTAAAGTTAATCGAAGTTTTTTTTTCAAACTTCACGGCGACAAAATCTGAGGTGGCCAAATCATTTAGAATGTCCGTCCGGTCACGAATATGTTAATTTTATTTTGATCCGATAAGTAGTGTAGATGGAAATTACATTATAACAAAGTACGGTTACCATGGCAACGGAAAGTCGTGCAGCTTTTTTGGCTCATGATAGCGGTCGAACGGAGGCTCGGATCGAGTTGAAATTTTCACCATCCGCAAGCTTTGTTCTCGATTGAATGCTATTAGTTTTGTGGCAAAAATCGTTCAAAAAGTTAAAAAGTTACATTCAAGTTAATCGAAAGTTTTTTTTCAAACTCAACGGCGACAAAATCTGAGATAGCCAAATCATTTAGAATGTCCGTCCGGTCACGAATATGTTAATTTTATTTTGATCCGATAAGTAGTAGTGTAGATGGAAATTACATTATAACAAAAGTAACTTTGCCATGGCAACGAAAAGACGCGCGAAGTTTCTAATGCACTGCCACCTAGAAGTAATCAAAATACTTTCGAGGAAGCAGTCCATTGTCAACAAAGAGTTTAAAAAGTTTTCCCAAGGAGTCAATGTCCTCTAGATGGCGGTGGATTTTAAAGTAAAGATTTAAACACGGGTTTACCCAAATACCTTGGCAATAATAAATAATACTGGAAACTCGAACGTCGTAAATTTTAAAATTTAAAAAAATGTGCAATGTGGGTCTAGCTATAGCACATGCTCGCTAATCAACGCGTCCACCTGAGCGTTTCCTAGTTTATTATACGTTCACATGCAGGGGTTTGAAACTGTATGAAAAAGCTTCGAAAGTGGGTTAGGACTTTGGATCAACGATAATTATCGTATCACTTGCCGTCTGTCCGTCTGTCTACTTGCACTTAGTATAACAACAACTTGTCTGCTCCTAAAGGTGATGCGCCCGCCAGAGATTCAGTGCAGCCCTCCAGCAGGAGGTGTACGGGCCTCGAACCACAGGACATCCTGAAGCTAAGTCTCGCGTGTCTAACTTGCCGTCTGTCCGGTCTGTCTATTGCATTTGTTAAAACCCAACTTTGCTCCAAAAGGTATGCGCCGCCAGAGTTTCAGTGCGCCCCCCAGCAGGGGGTTTAGGGGCCCTCGAACACAGGACCTCCTGAATCAGAGTCTCGCGTGCTACTTGCCGTCTTCCGTCTTTCTATTCCCACTTATATAAAAAAGGGTTGCTCCTAAAGGTGATGCGCCCCCCCAGAGATTCAGTGGCCCCCCAAAAGGCAGGTAACGGGCCCCCGAACAAAAGGCCCCTCCTAAATAGAGTTTTCGCGTGTTTACTTCCCGTCGGGCCGCCCTTCTACTTGCACTTTAAAAACAAAAACTTGTTGCCCCTAAAGGTGATGCGCCCCCAGAGTTTCAGTGGGCCCTCCCCCCCAGGCGGTGAGGGGGGTTTCCTCGAAACAGGACCCCGAATCAGAGTCTCGCGTGTTTACTTCCGTCTTTTCCGTCTGTCTACTTGAAATTAGTATAACAACAATTTTGTCTGCTCCTAAAGGTGATGCGCCCGCCAGGTTCAGTGCGCCCACCAGCGGGCAGGTGACGGGCCTCAAAAACAAAACCCTCCGAATCAGAGTCCCCGCGTGCACTTGCCGTCTGCCCGTCTGTCTACTTGAAATTATTTAAAACCCAAAACTTGTCTGTTTCCTAAAGGTGATGCCCCGCCAGAGATTCAGTGGCGCCCTCAGCAGGCAGGTGGGGGCCTCGAACACAAACCCTCCGAATCAGATTTCCGCGTGCTACTTGCCGTCTGTCCGTCTGTCTGTCTACTTGCACTTAGTATAACCACCTTGTCTGCCCCAAAAGGTTTATGCGCCGCCCAGAAAAATTCAGTGCGCCCTCCAGGGGCGGGGGGCCCGGGCCCAAACACGGGAAACCCCCGAATCAGAGCCCTCGCGTGCCTTACTTCCCGTCTTTTCCGTCTTTTTCTACTTGCACTTAGTATAAAAACCCAATTTGTTTGTTTCCTAAAGGTGATGCCCCGCCAGAGTTTCAGTGGGGGCCTCCAGCAGGCGGTAAAAGGGCCTCGAACACGGGAAACCTCCTAAATCAGAGTCTCGCGTGCTATTTTGCCGTCGGGCCCCGTCTTCTATTTGAAATTTAGTATAAAAACAACTTGTTTGCTCCAAAGGTGTTTCCCCGCCAGAGATTCAGTGCCCCCTTCCACCCAGGCGGGTGACGGCTCGAACACAGCCCTCCAAAATAAAGAGTCTCGGTGCTACTTGCCGTCTGCCCCGTCTGTTATTTTGAAACTTAGTAAAAAAACAACTTGTCTGCCCCAAAAAGGTGAAGCGCCCGCCAGAGATTTAGTGCCCCCCCCAGCAGGCAGGTGACGGGCCTCGAACCCGGGACCTCCGAATAAATTCGCTTTTACTACTTGCCGTCTGTCCGTCTGTCTACTTGCACTTAGTATAACAACAACTTGTTGCTCAAAGGTAAAGCCCCCGCCAGAGTTTCATGCCCCCTCCGCAGGCGGGTGGGAGGGGCCTCGAAACGGGACCTCCGAACGGGAGTCTCGCGTGTACTTCCCGTCTGTCCGTCTGTCTACTTGCATTGGGATAACAAAAAACTTGTTGCTCCTAAAGGTGATGCCCCCGCCGGGAAAATTCAGTGCGCCCTCCAGCAGGCAGGTGAGGGGGCCTCGAACACAGGCCCTCCAAAATCAAGTCTCGCGTCCCTACTTGCCGTTGTCCGTCTGTCTACTTCCCATTTTTAGAAATAAAAAAACAATTTGTTGCCCCTAAAGTGATGCCCCCGCCCCAGAGTTTCGGGTGCCCCCTCCAGCAGGCGGGTGAGGGGCCTCGAAACAGGCCTCCAAACAGAGTCTCGCGGGGCAAACTTGCCTCTTTTCCCCCTTCTACTTGCACTTAGTAAAAACAAAAAACTTGTCTGTCCAAAAGGGTGATCCCGCCCGCCAGAGATTCAGTGCGCCCTCCAGCAGGCAGGTGACGGGCCCGAACACAGGACCTCCCGAATCAGAGTCTCGCGTGCTACTTGCCGTCTGTCCGTCTTCTATTTTGAAATTAGTATAAAAAAAAAACTTGTCTCCCTCCTAAAGGTAAATGCCCCCGCCAGAGTTTCAGGCCCCCCTCCAGCAGGCAGGTGACGGGCCTCGAACACAGGCCTCCGAATCAGGTCTGCTGCTACTTGCCGTCTGTCCGTCTGTCCACTTGCAATTAGTATAACAACAACTTGTTCTCCTAAAGGTGGGGGCCCGCCAGGGGATTCAGTGCCCCCCTCCGGGCGGGCAGGTAAACGGGCTCGAAAACAGGACCCCCGAATCAGGTCTCGCGTCCCTACTTCCCGTCTGTCCGTCTGTCTACTTGAAATTAAAATAACCAATTTTGTCTGCTCCTAAAGGTGAGCGCCCCCCAGAGTTTCAGTGCGCCCTCCAGAGGCGGGTAAAGGGCCTCAAACACAGGACCTCCGAACAAGTCTCGCGTGTTTACTTGCCGTCGCCCGTCTGTTTTCTTGCACTTAGAATAAAAACAACTTGTCTCCCTCCAAATTTATGCGCCGCCAGAGATTCAGTGCGCCCTCCAGCAGGCGGGGGACGGGCCTCGAACACAGACCCCCCGAACAAAAGTCTCCCCGTGTATTTCCCGGGTCTGTCCGTTGTCTGAATTTCCCACTTAGTATAACAAAAACTTGTCTGCTCCAAAAGGTGATGCGCCCGCCAGAGATTCAGTGCGCCCCCCAGCAGGCAGGGAGGGGCCCCTCGAACACGGACCCCCCGAACAGAGTCTCGCGTGCTATTTGCCTTCTGGGGTTCTGCTATTGCATTATATAACAAATTTGTCTGCCCCAAAAGGTGAGCCCCCCCAGAGTTTTCAGTGCCCCCCCACCGGGCAGGTGACGGGCTCGAACACAGGCCCGGGGGGGAATCAGAGTCCCCGCGTGCTACTTGCCGTCGGGCCGTTTTCCCTACTTCCCTTTTAAATAAAAACAACCTGTCTGCTCCTAAAGGGGATGCCCCCCCAAGTTTCCCAGGGGCGCCCTCCACCAGGCAGGTGACGGGCCTCGAAAAAGGACCTCCGAACAAGCCCTCGCGTGCTACTTCCCCGTCTGCCGTCTGTCTACTTCCCACTTAGAATAACAAAAATTTGTCTGTTTCCTAAAGGGTTGATGCCCCCGCCAGAGTTTCATTTGGCCCCTCCGCGGGCAGGTGACGGGCCTCAAAAACACGGGACCCCTGAACAAAAGTCTGGGGGGGGGTGCTACTTCCTTTGGGCCCCGCTGTCTACTTGCACTTATAAAAAAAAACAACTGTCTGCTCCAAAAGGTTGATGCCCCCGCCAGAGATTCATTTTGGCCCCCTCCGGGCAGGCAGGTGACGGGCCCGAAACCGGGAAACCCTCCTAAATCAGAGTCTCGCTTTGGTTTACTTCCCTTTCTGTCCGTCTTTACTTGCACTTAGTATAAAAACAATTTGGGCTCCAAAAAGGTGAGGGGCCCGCCAGAGTTCATGCCCCCTCCGGGCGGGCCAGGTACGGGCCTCGAACACAGGACCTCCGAATCAGAGTCTCGGGCTACTTCCCGTCGGCCCCGTCTTCTATTTGGGCATTTTAGTATAACAACAACTTGTCTCCCCTCCAAAAAGGTGATGCGCCCCGCCCCAGAGATTAGTGCGCCCTCCAGCAGGCAGGTGAGGGGGTTTCGAAAAAAAAGGACCTCCGAATCAGAGTCTCGGGGAAAAACTTCCCGTCTGCCCGTCTGTCTACTTGACTTAGTTTAAACAAAAATTTGGGTCTGCTCCTAAGGTGATGCGCCCGAAAAGGAAAAATTCCCCCCCCCGTGCCCCCTCCAGCGGGCAGGGGGACGGGTCTCGAACACAGGACCTCCTGAATCAGAGTCTCGCGTGCTACTTGCCCCCCTGTCCGTCTGTCTATTTGGCACTTAGAATAACCAACTTGCCCTGCCCAAAGGGGGGATGCGCCCCCAGAGTTTCAGGGCCCCCCCAGCAGCAGGTACGGGCCTCGAACACAGGCCCTTTCCCGAACCCAGTCTCGCGTGCTAACTTGCCGTGCCCGTCTGTCTACTTGCATTTTAAATAACAACAACTTGTCTGCCCCAAAAGGTGATGCGCCCCCCCAGAGTTTCCCAGTGCGCCCTCCGGGCAGGCAGGTGACGGCCTCGAACAAAGGACCCCAGAATAATTTCTCGCGTGTATTCCCGTCTTCCTTCTTTTATTTGCATTTTATATAACAAAAAAAACTTGTTGCTCCAAAAGGGTGATGCGCCCGCCAGAAAATTCAGGCGCCCCCCACAGGCAGGTGAGGGGTCTCAAACAAAAAAAACCTCCGAATCAGAGCCCGCGTGCTCCTTCCCGTCTTTTCCTTCTGTCTACTTGAAATTATATAAAAAACAACTTGTTGCTCCTAAAGGTGAGGCCCCGCCGTAAAATTCAGTGCGCCCTCCAGCGGGCAGGTGACGGGCCTCGAACCAAAAAAACTCCAAAATAGAGTTTTCGCGTGTACTTGCCGTCGGGCCCCGTCTTCTATTTTGCCTTATTATAAAAAACAACTTGTCTGCTCCTAAAGGTGATGCGCCCGCCAGAGATTCAGTGCGCCCTCCAGCAGGCAGGTGACGGGCCTCGAACACAGGACCTCCTGAATCAGAGTCTCGCGTGCTACTTGCCGTCTGTCCCGTTTTCCTACTTGAAATTAGTATAACAAAAACTTTCTGCTCCAAAAGGGTGATGCGCCCGCCAGGATCAGGCGCCCCCGCAGGCGGGGTGAGGGGCCCCTCGAACACGGACCTCCGAATCAAAAGTCTCGCGTGCTACTTGCCGTCGGGCCCGCCCTTTTAAACTTGCAATTAGTAAAAAAAAACAACTTGTTGCTCCAAAAAGGTTTATGCGCCCCCCAAGATTCAGTGCCCTCCAGCGGGCAGGTGACGGGCCCGAACACAGGACCTTTAAAATCGGGAGTCTGGGCGTGCTATTTGGCCGTCTGTCCGCGTCAAACCCCAATTATAATAACAAAAACTTTCTCCAAAAAAGGTGATGCGCCCCCCAAGAGATTCATCCCGCCCTCCGGGAAAGGCAGGTGACGAGCCTCAAAACACAGGACCCCCGGAACAATTTCCCGCTTTCCCTACTTCCCCGTCTGTCCGTCGTCTATTGCCTTAAAAAAACACAACTTGTTGCTCAAAAGGGTGATGCGCCCGCCAGAGTTTTCAGTGCGCCCTCCCAGGCGGGGGTGACGGGCCTCAAAACGGGAACCCGAACCAAGTCCCCCGGTGCTACTTGCCGTTTTGCCCGCCCGCCCTATTGAAATTAGTATAACAAAAAACTTGTCGCTCCTAAAGGTGATGCGCCCCCAGAGTTTCAGGGCGCCCCCCCAGCAGGCAGGTGACGGCCTCGAAACAGGACCTCCCGAATCAGAGTCTCGCGTGAAATTGCCGTCTGCCCGTCTTCAAAGGCATTTATATAAAAAACAACTTGTCTGTTTCCAAAAGGTGTGCCCCCCCGCCAGAGATTCAGTGCGCCCCTACCAGGCGGGGGAAAGGGGCCTGGGGGGGAAACCCCGGAAACCTCCTAATCAGGGGGCCGCGTCTACTTGCCGTCTGCCCGGGCTTCTACTTGCATTTAAATATAACAACAATTTGTCTGCTCCAAAAGGGTTGATGCCCCGCCGAGTTTCCCCAGTCGCCCTCCAAAAGGAAAGGTTTAGGGGTCTCGAACACAGGCCCTCCGAATAGAGTCCCCGGGGGGGGCTACTTCCCGTCTGTCCGCTGTCTACTTGCATTAGTATAAAAACAACTTGTTGCTCCAAAAGGTAATGCGCCCCCAGAGATTCAGTGCGCCCCCCAAAGCAGGCAGGGGGACTTCCCCCCTCCCCCAAAAACACAAATTTCCAAATTTTCCCAGGGCCCTGCTGCTACTTGCCGTCTGCCCCGCCCTGTCTACTTGAAATTAGTATAACAACAATTTGTCCCCCTAAAGGTGATGCGCCCGCCAGAGTTTTCAGTGGGGCCCTCCAGCAGGCAGGTGACGGGCCTGGGAAACCCCAAACCCTCCGAATCAGAGTCTCGCGTGCTCTTGCCGTCTGTCCGCCCTTCTATTTAAAAACTTAGTTTTAACAACAATTTGTTGCCCCTAAAGGGATGCCCCCGCCAGGTTTCGTGCGCCTCCAGCGGGCCAGGTGACGGGCCTCGAACACGGGAAATCCGTCAGAGTCTCGCGTCTACTTGCCGTCTGCCCGTCGCTTTAAATTGCATTAGTATAACAACAACTTGTTTGTTTCCAAAGGTGATGCCCCCCCAAAGAATTAGTCCCGCCCTCCAGCAGGCAGGTGAGGGGCCCCGAACAAGGACCTCCTAAACAGAGCCCTCGCGTGCTACTTGCCGTCGTCCGTCTGTCGCTTGGCACTTAGTAAAAAACAAAAAACTTGTTTGCCCCAAAAAGGTTAATGCGCCCGCCAGAGTTTCAGTGCCCCCTCCAGAAGGGCGGGTTGACGGGCCTGGGAACACAGGACCTCCAAAATCAGAAGTCTCGCTTTGCTCTTCCCGTCTTTTCCGTCTGTTCTTGCACTTAGTATAAAAAACAACTTTTTCTGCTCCTAAAGGTGATGCGCCCGCCAGAGATTCAGTGGGGCCCTCCAGAGGCAGGTGGGGGGGGGCCTGGGAAACAGGCCCTTCCCAAATCAAGTCTCGCGGCAAATTGCCGTCTGTCCGTCTGTTATTTGCCCTTAAAATAACAAAAAATTTTGTCTCCTTTAAAGGTGATGCCCCCCCGCGAGAGATTCAGGGGGCCCCCTCCAGCAGGCAGGTGAGGGGCCTCAAAACACCCCCCCCCCCAAATCAGAGTCTCGCGTGCTACTTGCCGCCCTGTCCGCCCTGTCTACTTGCATTTTAGTTTTAACAAAAAACTTTTGCTCCAAAAGGTGATGCGCCCGCCGGGAAAATTCAGGCGCCCTCCAGCGGGCAGGTGAGGGGCCTCGAACACGGGACCTCCGAATCAGGTCTCGCGTGTACTTCCGTCTGCCCGTCGCTACTTGAAATTGAATAACAAAAACCTTGTCGGTTTCCAAAAGGTGATGCCCCGCCAAGATTCGTGCCCCCCAGCAGGCAGGTGACGGGCCTCAAAACCACAGGACCTCCAAACCAGTTCCCCGGTGCTACTTGCCGTTGTCCGTTCCCTGTTTTTAATTGCACTTAGAAACACAACTTGTCTGTTTCCAAAAAGGTTAGCCCCGCCAGAGATTCAGTGCGCCCTCCGGGGCGGGCAGGTGGGGGGCCTCGAAAAAAAGGGCCCCCCGAACAAGTCTCGCGTGCTATTTTCCCGTCTGCCCGGGGGTTTTTGTTTTTATTGCACTTGGGAATAACAACAACTTGTCTGCCCCAAAAAAGGTGATGCGCCCGCCAGAGTTTTCATTGCGCCCTCAGCAGGAGGTGACGGCCTCGAACACAGGACCTGCCGAATCAGAGTCTCGCGTGCTACTTGCCTTTCTGTCCGTTTTTTCCCTATTGCACTAATAACAAAAAATTTGTTCTGCTCCTAAAGGGGGATGCCCCGCCAAAAGTTTCATTGCGTTTTTCCAAGGCAGGTGAGGGGCCAAACCCAGGACCTCGAATCAGATTTTCTCGCGTGTTTACTTGCCGCTGTCCGTTTTCCCTACTTGCATTTAAATAAAAACAACTTCTCCCTCCTAAAGGTGATGCCCCCGCCAAGATTCGGCCCCCTCCACAGGAAAGGGACGGGCCTCAAACACAGGGCCTTTTCCGACAATTTGGGCGTGCTACTTCCCGGGCCCCTGTCCGTCTGTCGACTTGCACTTAGAATAAAAACAACTTTCGGGGCCCCAAAAAGGTGATCCCGCCCGCCAGAGATTCGGGGCGCCCCCCCAGCAGGCGGGTGCCCGGGCCCGAAAAACGGGAAACCCCCTAAAACAAGTCTCGCGTGCTACTGCCGTTTTGTCCCGTCGGGTCTATTTGGCCCCTTGGGTATAACAAAAAAATTGGTCTGCTCCTAAAGGTGATGTGCCCGCCAGAGTTTCAGTGCACCCTCCAGCAGGCAGGTGAGGGGGCCTGGGAACACAGGACCTGCCAAATCAGAGTCTCGCGTGCTACTTGCCGTCTTTTCCGTCTGTTACTTGCCTGATTTAACCCCCCCAACTTGTTGCTCCTAAAGGTGATCCCCCGCATCCCAGAGATTCATGCGCCCCCCCAGCAGGAAAGGGGGACGGGCCTCAAAAACACGGGAACCTCCAAATTTCAGAGTCTCGCGTGCCTTCCGCCCTGCCCGTCTGTTTTCTTGCCCCTTAGTAAAAAAAAATTGTCTGTTTCCAAAAGGGTGATGCCCCCCAAGATTCAGGGGCCCCCCCAGCAGGAAAGGGGGACGGGCCCGAACACGGACCCCCGAATCAGAGCCCCTCGCGTGCTATTTTGCCGTCTGTCCGTCTGTTTTCTTGCATTTAAAGTAAAACAACAACTTGTTTCCTAAAGGGTTTGCGCCGCCAGAGTTTCAGTGCCCCTCCAGCAGGGGGGAGGGGGCCTCAAAAACCCCAGGACCCCGAATCAGAGTCTCGCGTGCTATTTTGCCGTCGTCCGTCTTTTCTACTTCCCAATTAGTATAAAAAAAACTTGTTGCCCCCAAAAAAGGTGTGCCCCCGCCAGAGTTTCGTGCGCCCCCCGGCAGGCGGGTGACGGGTTTTCGAACCGGGAAACCTCCGAATCAGGTCTCGCGTGCTACTTGCCGTCTTTCCGCTTTTATATTTGAAATTTAGAAAAAAACAATTGTTTGCTCCTAAAGGTGATGCGCCCGCCAGAGATTCAGTGCGCCCTCCAGCAGGCAGGTGACGGGCCTCAAACCCACAGGACCTCCAACAAGTCTCGCGTGTTTACTTGCCGTCTGTCCGTCTGCCCTTTATTTGGGCATTAGAAAAACAAAAATTTTGTCTGCTCCTAAAGGTGTGCCCCCGCCAGAGATTCAGGGGCGCCCCCCAGCAGGCGGGTTGACGGGCCTCGAACAAAAGGACCCCCCGAACAATTCTCGCGGGGCCTATTTGCCGCTGCCCGTCTGTTTTTAATTGCACTTATAAAAACAAAAACTTGTCTGCCCAAAAGGTGTGCGCCCCCCAGGGGGTTTCAGTGCGCCCTCAGCAGGCAGGGGGGAGGGGCCTCGAACACGGGGACCCCCCGAATCAGAGTCTCGCGTGCAAATTCCCGTCGGCCCCGCCCGCCCCTACTTGCACTTAGTATAACAACAACTTGTCTGCTCCTAAAGGTGATGCGCCCGCCAGAGATTCAGTGCGCCCTCCAGCAGGCAGGTGACGGGCCTCGAACACAGGACCTCCTGAATCGAGTCTGGGCGTGCAAACCTTGCCGTCTGTCCGTCTTCTACTTGCATTTATATAACAACAACTTGTCTCCCCTCCTAAAGGTGTTTGCGCCCGCCAGAGATTCAGTGCGCCCCCACCGGGGAAGGTGAGGGGGTCTCGAACACGGAAACCTTGGGGAAATCAGAGTCTGGGGCCGTGCTATTTTGCCGTCTGTCCGTCTGCCCCTACTTGAAATTTAGTATAAAAAAAAAACTTGTCGCCCCCTAAAGGTAAATGCCCCGCCAGAGTTTCCCAGGGCCCCCCAGCGGGGCAGGTGACGGGCCTCGAACAAAACCCCTTCCGAATCAAGTCCGCGTGCTATTGCCGTCGGTCGTCTGTCTACTTCCCTTAGTATAAAAAAACAATTTTGTTTGCTCCAAAAGGTGATGCGCCCCCCCAGAGTTTCCCCCATTTGGGGCCCTCCAGCGGGGCAGGGGGACGGCCCTCAAAACACAAACCCTAAATCAGAGTCTCGCGTGCATTTGCCGTCTGTCCGTCTGTCTTACTTGCACTTTTTAAAAAAAACAACTTGTTGCCCCTAAAGGTGATGCCCCCGCCAGAGATTCAGTGCGCCCCCCCAGCAGGCGGTGACGGGGCCTCGAACACAGGACCCCCAAAAATTTCAGATCTCGCGGGGCTACTTCCCGGGCTGTCCGTCTTTTCTATTTGCACTTAGTATAAAAAAAACTTGTTGCTCCTAAAGGTGATGCCCCCCCCAAGTTTCAGTGCGCCCCCCCGCAGGGGGTGACGGGCCTCAAAAACACAGGACCTCCTGAATCAGGGGTTTCCTCGCGTGCACTTGCCGTCTTTTCCGGGTCGGCTACTTGCACTTAGTTTTAACAACAACTTTTTTCCCCAAAAAGGGGGATGCCCCCGGGCCCAAAATTTCATGCCCCTCCAGCAGGCGGTGACGGGCCTCGAAAAAAGGGACCTCTAATCAGGTCTCGCGTGCTACTTCCCTCTGTCCGTCTGTCTACTTGCACTTGTATTACAACAACTTGTTTTCCCCTAAAGGTGATGCCCCCCCCAAGAGATTTCATTGCCCCCTCCGGGCGGAAGGTACGGGCCTCAAAACACAACCTCCTGAATCAAGTCTCGCGTGTACTTGCCGCCCTGCCCCGTTTTGTCTATTTTTCACTTAGTTTTAAAAACCCAACTTGTTGCTCCTAAAGGTAATGCGCCCCCCAGGGGATTATTTGCCCCCACAGGCGGGTTGAGGGGCCCTCGAACACGGGAAACTTCCTGAATCAGAGTCTCGCGTGCTACTTGCCGTCGCCCGCCCTGTTTTCTTGTTTTTAAATATAAAAAAAATTTCTGCTCCTAAAGGTAATGGGGCCCCCCCGGAATTCTGCGCCCTCCGGGCAGGCAGGTAGGGGTCTCGAACAAAGGCCCCCTCCGAACCCGAGTCTCGCGTGCTATTTGGCCGTCTGTCCGTCTGTTTTCTTGCCTTTAAATATAACAACAACTTGTCTCCTCCTAAAGGTAAATGCGCCCGCCAAGATTCAGTGCCCCCTCCAGCAGGCGGGTGACGGGCCTCGAACCCGGGAAACCCCCCTGAATCAGAGTCTCGCGTGCTATTTTGCCGTCTGTCCGTCTGTCTACTTGCACTTAGTATAACAACAACTTGTCTGCCCAAAAAGGGTGATCCCGCCCGCCAGAGTTTAATGCGCCCTCCACGGGCGGGGAAACAGGCCTCGAAAAACAGGCCCTCCTGAACGAGTCCGGGTGCTACTTCCCGTTGTCCGTCTGTCTACTTCCCTTTAGTAAACAAAAAATTGTCTGCCTTCCAAAAGGGGGATGCCCCCCCCCAGAATTCAGTGCCCCCTCCAGAAGGCAGGTGACGGGCCTCAAACACAGGACCCCCTTTAAGCTGAGTCCCGGGGGGGGGGCGTGCTTTCTTGCCTTTTTCCCTTGTCGCTCTGTCCCCGCCAAATTGGCCCCTTTAAACAAATTTCGGCCTTTAAAAGGGACCTCCGGCCCCCGAGTTAGGCGTGCCTTTTTTTTTTTTTTTTTTTTTTTTTTTTTTTTTTTTTTTTTTTTTTCCCGCCCGTCCGTCGTTTTATCTTGCATTAGTAAACAAAAAAAAAAACCCTTTTTCTGCCCCTTAAGGGTGATGCCCCCGCCAGAGATTCAGTGCGCCCCCCAAAGCAGCAGGTGACGGGCTCGAACACAGGACCCCCTAAACAGAGTCTCGCGTCCCTACTTGCCGTCGTCCGTCTGCCCTTCTTGAATTTATTAAAAAAAACAACTTGTCTGCTGCTAAAGGTGATGCGCCCGCCAGAGATTCAGTGCGCCCTCCAGAAAGGCGGGTGACGGGTCTCAAAACACAGGACCCCCTGAATCGGGAGCCCTCGCTGTTTACTTGCCGCTGTCCGTCTGCCCTTCTTGCCTTAAAATATAAAAACAACGGTCTGCTCCAAAAGGTGATGCGCCCCCAGAGATTAAGGGGCCCCCCTCCCCACGGGGCAGGGACGGGTCTCGAACACAGGACCTCCTGAATCAGAGTCTCGCGTGCTACTTGCCGTCTGTCCGTCTGTCTTCTTGCACTTAGTATAACAACAACTTGTCTGCTCCTAAAGGTGATGCGCCCGCCAGAGATTCAGTGCGCCCTCCAGCAGGAGGGGGAGGGCCCCTCAAAACACAGGACCTCCTGAATCAAAAACCTACGTGTTTATTGCCGTCTGTCCGTCTTTTACTTGAAATTGTATAACAAAAACTTTTTTTCGCCCCTTTAAAGGTGATGCGCCCCCCAAAAGATTCATGCGCCCCCCAGCGGGAAAGGGTGAGGGGCCCTCAAAAACACAGGACCTTTTGAATCAAAACTCCCTCTACTTGCCGTCTGTCCGTCTGTCTACTTTCACTTAGTATAACAACAACTTGTTTTGCTCCAAAAGGGTAAATGCGCCCGCCAGAGTTTCAGTGCCCCCCCCGCGGCAGGTGACGGGCCTCGAACACAGGACCTCCTGAATCAGAGTCTCGCGTGCTACTTGCCGTCTGTCCGTCTGTCTACTTGCACTTAGTTAACAAAAAACTTTCGCCCTAAAGGGGGATGGCCCCCCAGAGATTCAGTGCGCCCTCCGCGGGGCAGGGGGGGGCCCTCGAACACAGGACCTGCCGAATCAGAGTTTCGCGTGCTACTTGCCGTCTGTCCGTCTGTTTATTTTTGCATTTTTGGGTTATAAACAACTTGTTTGCCCCTGGGCGCCCCCCAAGAGATTGTGATTTGGTCCGGCAGGGGGAAACCGGGCCTCAAACACGGGGGGGAAGATTTGGGGGGGTCCGGGCCGGGGAATTGATTAGTATAAAAAAATTTGTCTGCGGCAAGAGGAAAAAAAAAACCACCTCGAAAAGACCCCAGGGCAAAATAAGGTCCCCAAAAGGGGGGAAAGGGGGTCCCCCCCCCCCGGGAAGGGGGGGCCCCCGAGTTAGGGGGCCCGGCTTTAGGGGGGCCCGGCTTGCCAAAAGTACGCCCTTTGTTTTATTGTAATCAAATTTCAAAACGTCCTTTTGGGGACATGCAAAAAAAACATAAACATTTTTTACCAAAATTAGGTTGTGCCCAGTTAATTTCCCCAAGTCCGCTGCGGAAAGTTTTTCTTTGTCACTCTTTCCCTTGACTAAAAAGAGTATGAATAGAAAAGGTAGGTTATTAGCCTGGGGTCATAATTTTCTGCGGCATGCATCTCTTGTTTATTTTAAGACATGTGGCAAATTTTTTTTCAATCCCTTTGGGGAACCAACTAAACGTAAAATTAGGGGGGGACGCGTGGGCAGTATTCTATTTTTGTCAAATTCGATTTTCAAGTGTCCCAAAAGGTAGGTGTAGACTGTAGGGGGGGGGGGGGATTGGGGGGGAATTTTGTTTTCAAAAATTGGGGGTCGTGTGACTCTTGGGAAAATTAAAACAAGACGTGAAATTTTAAGCCGCGTGTTATGGTTTTTTTCTTATTGAGAAAAGAACCCAAAACTTAAATTTTACCGACCCCCCCCCCCCCAAAAAAAAAAAAAAACTCAGGTGCTTTTTGTTTCTGTTTGTTTGTTTTGCACCCGGGCAAAAGGCACATGGGGATCTTATGAAAATTGGAGGGGAAACCCTTTGAAATCTCGAACTTATAGGGCCTTCCCCGTTTTTTTGGGGACAATCGAAAAAAAATTTTCTCTTGGAAAACTTTTACGATTTTTTTGTTTTTTTTAAAAGCGATATGTTTTGATATTTTGCTTTGCGAAACCGGGAAAACCTTTCTCCCATTTGATGAAAATTTTTGGGAAGGTTTTTTAAATCATGAATTTAGATGTTTTATTTTCGTTATTTTTGGGCCCAAATTTGCCCAATACATAGAAATAAAGGTTTTTTAAAATAAACCTTTTACAGGGGTTAATTTAAAAAAGTTTCCCCCCAATTTTTGAAACCCCCCTTGAATCTTGCCTCAACCCCCACAATTTCGTAAAAAAAAAAACAATTTTTCTTTAGGCCCCCGATATATTTTTCATTCTATTATTTTTTTTGGTAATTTCGTTTCCATTTGCAAATATACTACATTTTAATTTATCTTAAAAAAAAATAGTAATCGGGGCCGAAATATTAAACAAAAAAAAAAAAACTCATCCATCAAAGCCCATTTTGGGAAAAAGCGTTCCGGGGGGGGGGGGAAGCGGCCCCAGGGGTAACTCTTTGCTCGTGGGGCTTTATAACTACATTTAAAACATCAGACTGTATCAAAAAAATTTAACGAAAAAAAGTTCATTCCAAATTTCCTAATTTTAATTAAATTGTGAGGGGATAATTAAACTTTAAAAATTGGGTTTTTTTTTGTGTAATCGATTTGGGCCCGAAAAAAATATTTTTGGGGGAACCCGGGAAGGGGCCCGGGGAATTTTCGTTTTCGGCCCTGGGTCCCCACTTATCAGTTTCTTCTGCACGTACATGGGGGACGGGGCCCGATGGACATTTATCAAATGAAGATTTAAATTTTGATCTTTACATATTTTGATAAAATTTTATTCTTGTTAAACACACTGCTAGTGGTATTACTTCACAGTGCCAAGTTTTGTGGGGGACAACACCTGTCGGTCATGAAAGATTTAAAATTTAAATAAAATTTGATCTAATCTACAGCAAAAATTTAAAATGGTCACGCTTATAGTATTGGGCGTGTGTGTTTAAAAAAACTCCCGTGTCCCTTGATTTAAAACCCGCTTTAAAACTTGCTGCTTGCTCCCCAAAGAAAGGGAAGAGAGGGTTGGTAGGGTTGGCGTAGAATGAAGCGCAGTAAATGGAATCGCAGTTCTGACACAGAGTTCTCCGGTGGGAAGATCAACGCTGAGCTGGCGTAAATAGAATTGAGAAAGTTGTTATGTTGGGAAAACAATTTCGAGCCACCTGCATTCTTTCGTTAGGACCACTATATCAATCGATTGGTATTGCATCCTAGATAAACATTTTTGATCGTGCCGATCTCGAATATTTGGCTGAGATTTGCTATGATGTTTGTTGCAGAAACAAAATGGCCACCGTCAATTAAAGATATAAGATTTACCATGTTTATTGACTACGGCAATCTTGTTTTTACAAAGGCAATGTCTCCACTAAGAATACGAATTTGGCACCATAAAAATAGTTGCTCTACAGTTCATTACGAACCGATTGATTTCACATACTTTGCCTTTTTATAAAATAGACCGGAAATTTCCCAAAATTTTTTTTTAATTTTTGTTTTTTTGGAATTTTTTTTTTTATTTTTTAAAAATTTTGGGGGTTTTAAAAATTTTTTTTTTTTCCCTTTTGTTTTTTTTTTTTTTAAAGTTCCCATAATCATAGACAAAAGAATTTTTTTGAAGATACTTTTAAAAAAACCCTTTGGGAATTCCAATTTTTCGGTTGTTTATTTTGCCCTAAAAATTTCCCTTTAAAACGGCAAAGGGGTTCCAAAAAGGATACAACATGGTATTAGACCACCCAATTTTTAAAATTTTTTTCAAGAATGGGGGAAAAAAGGGGGGACCTTTTATTTTAAGGGTTTTAAAAAAAACGAGTTCCTTTTAAAAATTAAAACCTTTTTAAAAACCACCCACAAATTTAAATTTGGGGAAAGTGTTTTTAAAATTGTTTTAGAAAAAAAAAAGCCCAGCCAATGGTTTTTTTCGCAACTATTATTGGCGGGGCTTATTTTTTTAACATTGGGGAAGAGGTATTTCTAACCCTTTGGGTTTTAAAAACCCAAAAAATTAATTTTTCCTTCGGGGGGCATGGCCCCCAAAAAAACATTTTAATAATATTTATTTTTTTGAAAAGATTCAAAAAGGGAAATAGGAGAAAAAGGGGGGGGAAACCCCGGGGCTATTAAAAATTTGGGGTCTTTATTTCCCGGGGGTTTTCAAAGGAGGGGTTTCTAGTTAAAAATGGCCCTTTCACAAAGAAAAATTTTTTTTGGTTTTAAATTTTCCCATCAAAGGGGGGCAATTTAAAAACTTTAAATTTTTGTGGTAAAAAAATTTTTAGGGTATTGGAAAAAAGGGGCTGTTTAATTGGAAACCCATAAAAAAAACAAAAATTTTCCTTTTCAGTCTTCAAAAATTTTCGTGGTTCTCGGGAAAAAACATTTTTGCCTTAGTTATAAAAAATTACCTGGGCGGAATTTTTTCCGGGGCCCAATTTTAATTTTTGCCTAATTTAAAGGTTTTGGGGAACTTTTTCAACTTTAAAAATTTTTGGGTAAAATAACTTTAAAAACCTAAAAAATTTGTCATGGGGGTTCGGGCAACAGGAAAACCCCTAAAATTAAAAGGCTAATATTTAAAAATTTTTTTACATGTTCAATATTTGGCCCCAATCGGTACCTTTGATTTTTTAAATTTAAGGCCCTTAAAAATTTTATAATTTTTCCTTAAAGGAAATTTTAAAGAAAACCTACGGCTGCTCAATTTTAGAAATTTAAGGTGGGAATTTTAAGGGGTTTTGCCATTTTACAGGTTTGTTTTTTATCAATTAGTGGGGAAAAAAAATCTAAAAAGTTTTTTTTCCCACGAAATAAATTTTTCTTTAAATTTCCTTTTCGTACGGGACCTGACGGGAAACCTTTTTAAAATAAACTTAAAGTTCTAAAATTTTGTCATTTTTCGATTGGGGGGGTTTAAAATTTTTTAATTTACTGAGGGGACCTCATAAACTATTTTTAAAAGTTTTTTTATTTTGTTTCATAGCCAAGTAGGCAATTTATTTGTTTACATTTTTGACAGCAGAAAAAGGTTTAATTGAATTATCAAGCCCTTTTTCGTTTTTAAAGTGTTCATTTCTTTCAGAAGGGGTTAAGTATTGAAACCGTGTTAATTTTGCAAAAAGAAAATAAAAATAAAAGCCTAAAGTTTTAGTATGTAAAGCTTTTTTTATGTGTGATAAATAGGAAAATGAAATTTCGATTTTTTTCTTGGAGATGGGAATGCGAAAAGTGTATAGAAAATTTGGGAAATACCGCAAGGGTCTTCAAGGGGTGTTCAAGATGTCTATAAACAAGAATAAAACAAGAAGAGTTTCGCCGAGAGGGTACGTATAAAATTGTTTTTTTTCCCCCTCTAAGGTACACGATTTTTAATATGATGTTCGCGAAGAGTCTAAAAGTAATGATAGTTGCTAATTTTACAGTATTGCAAAAGGAAAATGAAGCTGGAATCTTAATATACGAAGGGATAAGTATATAGACTTTTGAGGGTTATTTTTGCAGCCAATTTTGATATATTTGCTTGCTGTGAAACATATCTAAGAATCTTTTCCCGATGGTTTTTTTACTTTTTGAAAATTAAATAAAATGCAAAGTTTTGATCGTGAAAGGGTAGGGGGGGGGTTATTTTATTTATATTGCTGAGATTTCATTCAAGTGTTTTTGAGTGTAAATTAAAATTTTTCCGAGGATGTTAGGTTGCAGAGTTAAATTCGGCTTCCAAATGAAAAACCAATGATTTTTACGCATTTTAAAAGCCCCACAGTAAAGTTAGAAAAATTTTTAGTTTGTTTTGATAGTTTAGTAAAAAATTTTAAAAATTGGGAACAAATGAATTTTTTTTTTCTAGGTGTTTTAAACATGTTTTGAGTAAGAAGACATTACAAAAATCATTTAAAAATTCTCACTAGATCACTGGTTTGGGTGCAATTGATAAAATCTTTTATGGGGTTAAAAATAGGTCACACTTTAATTGTCATGTTAATGTAAATCACAATGAAAATATTATTCATCAGGTCTTAAAGTGTAGGATTAATGTCATAAAAATTTTATTGTGTCGTAGTTTAATAAGCAAAATTTTTCCAAAATTTGGGAAATACTAAAAATTATAAGAATGTTGATTGGAAGCAGGAAAATGAAGATATAAAAGTGGTCCCATTGACCAAATTGGTAGGCGGAAAGTTCAGAGGGAAAACCGTGGAAACTTAAATGACAAGCCCCCCCCTTGAAATTAAGAGTTAATGAAAACCAGCCCCATGGTTAACAGCAGATATTAGGAAATCCATGCAAAGAGACCACTTGCGCAAAAAAATTCAGAATTTTTGAAAGGGTATCAACGTGGGGGAATACAAAAAAGCTAAAATAAAGGGAAAAATCAATTCGTTTTTTAAGCGTGAGCATTTAAATCATCTTTTTATAATGATATTTTTTCAAAAACTTTATGGCAGTTTTTAATAAGTTGAAGGGAAAAACAAAGTGAAAAAAGAGAGTATAGATGCTTCATTTACAGAGTGGGGTATCCCACAGGTCAAACCTGACTTTGCTGTTTGTTACAGAAAAGTGTTTTGTGAACGATGTAGATTTTTTCCGTGAAATTTTGGGTTTGTTTAAAAATTTAATAGAAAAGAAACAGATGATCTCCGCAGTAAAGGAACTAAGAGAAGCATTTCAGCAATTAAACGCCTTAAAAATTTAAAAAAAATCGCAACCTTTAAAGATTCCATGTAGTATTCAAAAAATGCGCACAATAGTCGGTTATTGGGGTATCTAATTTCCCATTTCTTTCTTGTGGGATTTTCCCAAAACAGCTGAAATTTGGGAAGGGTAACACCTTTTATAAGGGTAAAAAGGTAAAAGAGGTAGGAATTTTTATCGACCTATATCAATTTTTCCAATTGTAGGAAAATTATTTTAAAATATTTGCACATGAGGTTATTTCATAAATAGATGCATCTGAGGTTTAAGTGAAAACCCAAAATGGTTTTAGGAAAGGTAATCAACGCAAAGTGCCCTTCCATTTACAGATTTTATTATAAAAGGGGTTGACAAGCGGAATGGTAAGGTTGGGGCTGTTTTTTTTGATCTTAGGAAAATTTGATTTATACCTTTTTTACCCCTTTTAAAAAAACTAAAAAAACCCGGTATAACAAAGTCCTTATTTGTTATCAATATTTGGGGGATTTCTTTTAAAAAGAAAAATGTTTATCAATCTTGCAAAAAATTTGTTCAAAAATTTTTAATATATTTTTTGGGGTACCACAAAGGGCAATATTTGGACCCCTTTTTTTTATTCTTTAAAGATATTTCTACTATAATGGGAGGAATCAATTATGTTTTTTATGCTGATTTCTTGGTATTTTTTTTTTGAAGGTGTGGATGTTTAAGAGATCGTAAGCGTCTTCAAAAAATTTTTAAAAAGGGTGGATGATTGTTTAAAACTCAGGAACTTTATATTAAATTTTAGTAAAAAAAATTTTATGATTTTTCATAAGGGAAAGAAGAAGCATGAAAAGATATTCATTGACGTTTAAATTTTAATGTAAGCTAATTTAGAGTATATGAATTTAAATATCTTGGAGTTTTCTTAAATTTTGAAATTTTAATTTCAAGCAACATTATAAATATGTATGAAATAAAGTATCACGAAAGGGGAATTATAAGTAAAATGAAGAGGTTTGAACAGAGAGAATGTTGGCTTGTAGTTTCTTATATTCACTCATTTTTTGATTATTGTTGTGGTTTGGCCAGTAAGCCCTTTTTACCGAATATTTGTACTTCAGAGAAAATTGCCATCGGGTTGTTTTCAATTCCTATGAGCCAAGATTTACAATCGATTGCTCACGTTTGGGAAAAAATGAAATAGCGTACGGGTAAATACATAAAAAATTTTGAAAGGTATGTTTTCAGGTTTTTTTCCCAAATTTTTTCAATTTGTTGATCGTGATAGAAATTCTATTCAAAAACTTTTTGAAATTTCCCAAAATTTAAATTTTGAATATAAAAATCATTCTGTACAGGGAGTATCCTTTTAAATTAAATTTCCCTATTTTTAAAGGGCGGGGCCCTGAGTAGAAAAATAGTGGCGAAAATTGTAAAAAAGATAAAAAACAAAATTCCCCCGAATGTTGTGGGCTTGAGAAAACGGGGCATAAGGGGGCGGCGCAGTGGGCAAAAGTTTGGGGTGCCCACCGCAGGAGATAAAAAAAAGGTTTAAAAATTTCGAGTTAGAAAAATAAGAAAAGAATAAATGCCTGCGCAAGATTTGAGCAGGACAGACAGACGAGAACACTTCGAAGACAGGGGTAAAGACGCGCGACGGGAAAAACAAGACTGTAGCACGGGAGCGAAAACATTTTAAAAATTAAAGAGAAATAAAAAGAACTGACTAAATGAAAGAACGTTCCTGTTCCTGAAAAAACGGTAGAGACTAAATAGGTTTGAGCTGTCCCTGAGCACGAGGACAAAACTGTGTCCTACGGAGGTAGGCAGACCAAACGACTGACGAAAAGTCGGGGGCAAGAACAGAAAAAAAAAGGTTTTGTAGGGGAAAGGGGGGGAAAACACAGGGTGAAAAAAAAAGACAGAAATGATGCACAGCATGAAGCAAAAATACAAACTAGAACTAACTAATAAGAACAATGGCGCTTACATCCCGCCCCCCAAAAATGAACAAAAACCCTTTTTTCTAAAACTAATCGCCCCCCCCCCCCAAAAAAAAAACAAAAAAACGATACGGAACTCTCTTCGCAGTTAAGCAAAAGGAAGCGTTACCATTTTTTGATTGGTCGGGTATGAACTCCGGACGCCGAACGTTTTGGGGCGAGGGAAAACCATACGCCAGGGAAGAGTTTTTCCACACCCCGATCGGCCAAAAAAGAGGAATAGTAGAGGGCGAAAAAAAAAAACTACGCCCCCTCCCTTTTCAGCGTGGGCTTCCACAACCACTTGCTACGCTGCTTGCGTATCAGATATCGTTCGACAGGGGTTCCGAAGGCTGGTGAAGCTGTCGAACCGATGCCAACGACCCAAGGGCGACTTTGTGTCAGGAGACTTTTCGGGGGGAGAAAGAAGGGGAGCCCGATTAAAAATGACCAGGATAAGAAAATTGATCCTTCACAGGGCACCGGAGTGGGACATAGGGGACGGCTTTTGAGCACGGCCTCAAGCGAGCGAAAAAACGTGGAAAAACTCCTCAGAGTGGGGGAGGGTCTCCAATGACCCGGGTTTTGAGCAGAGTTTTGGCAGATTTAACTACCCCTCCCAGGGGCTGCCGAAATTAGGGGCAAAAGGGGGGGTTTAAAATGCAAGGACTTGACGAGAGGAAAGTGCGCGGGGAGACGGGAATTTTCGGAGGCCAAAAAAAAAAAAATCGAAAAGTTAGGGAGCGGCCAGCGCTCCTAGTAGTTACGACCGCAATCAGAAAAAAATGTCTGGGGGTGGGCCCCCCGAGAAAGATCGGAAAAGACAAGCCGGAAAGCTTCCCGGGACGCTCTGAACCATTCGAGATGGATGTTTTCGGGGCCATGCATAGAAAACGCAGAATCCCCTTTTTTGGAGAGGTGCTTTCCCGACCATGCTGGTTTTTTACCTGAAAGGCCCGGCGAAGTTTTCCGACATGAGAAAAGACTCGAGAACTTTGCACGGGGGAGCGGGAAGATCACCTCTGAGGCTGGGGGGGGTTTAATGCGAAACTTGTGGAAAAGGGAGAAAATGATGTAACGTTGACGAAGCAACCCACGCAGAGTAACAATCCAATAGCACGTTGTATAAAAGCCTAAACTTTCTAGGCCCGGGAAATGCACGAGGACTTTGAAAGAATCCAAATGAGAGCCGAAAAGGGGGCCCCTTAGGAAGGAGGAAGGATGGCGGTTCTTCACTGGGGGGAAGAATGAGAAAAACCCCGCCCCCTGAAAACCCAGAGGGGTCCAGGAAAGGGGCTTAGAGGGGCACCCGGGCAGATACTTGTTGATCCTGAGAAAGCTGGCGGATCTTTTTAGAAAATAATGCTGCTGAGTGTTTTTAACAAAGGGTCCAAGAGCCCTTTAATTCTGGGGCCCTACCGGCAGTGGGGGGTAAACCCTTTAAAAGTTTTTCGCTAAAAGGAGTCGAAGAAACAAAACACCCGGAAAACCCCCTTTGAGCTTTAGGATTAAAAAAATTTGAAATTCACTAAAAAGGGGGTCGGAGCTCGACATGAGCGATAAGAGTGACTGCCTGGGGTTTTTCAGTCGGGCAGTCATAGCTACAGTCCAACGGGGGGAGGACCCCGCCAGTGAACAGGGCATGGTGTGGAACTCGGCCCAGAGAGCCATAACGGTTTCCAAAAAAGCTGAGTGGGGTTAAGCCACGGGGGCGCAGTCGGGGGGGTTTTTCCCGGGAAGGTACGGGGCCCCCTCACTAGGTGAAGTCCCTTAAAGGGACTTCCCCCTACGCGATTCGCGACGAAAGCTTGAGGCGATGAGGAGGAGTGAAACCCAAAAGAGGGACGATTGCGGTCAGAAAAGAGTTCCGAGGTAAATTTTAAGAGGTTTCCCAGCGAGGGGAGTAACGGGGAGCAACCTAGTGAGGAGGAGGCAGCTGAAAGCCCAGCTTAGGAATGGTCAGGGGTTTGAGGGGACAACCTTGCTCTTCGCGCGCAGGGAACTAAGGGAGGGGTAGGGGGGGTGGTCTGCGTGTGCAGATACAGCCAGCAGCGTGGGCTTTCCTGAGGCGTCACAGAAGCCGACATCCCAGCGAGGGACAACGCGGGGAAAAGCGCGAGGGACGCGGAAGCTAGAGATTTCCGGGACCTCAGCAACAGTAGAGAGCCAGCTTTGGAAAAGCTGTAGGGGGACGCATCACCCCTTTGCACCGAGACAGCCAGACTGTTGGGGGATATTTTCATCCAAAGACGAATGGTGAGGGAAAACCCGGGGGTCAAAGATGCGTGCTAGTGGAAAAATCCGTTCTTTTCGTGACAACCCCTTCAAAGGGTGGGGGAAATGAGAATGCGTCAAAAACGGGAATTCCACAATAACCCGAGAATCTTGATGCCTTCGTCCTGGTTGGAAGAAAGGGGGGTTTCTAGAGACCCTCAGGGAGAGCTTTCAAGACAAAGGATTGTTGCTCGCCCATTTACGAGCTAAAAAAAGCCCGAGCGGGAAGCTGTAATCTCTCAGCCGAGAGCCCCATCGAGAGTTTCCCCCGGAAACAAGTCGTAAAATTTTAGTGTGGGATAAGGGCGGAGCAGCGAGAGGGAACTGTTTACCTTCATGTGCACGCTTTCTGAAACTCGTTGGCTTGGAAAGCTGAAGGAGACAACCCATAAAATGACTGTTTTTAGCTGATTCTTGCGGGGGAAATGGTTGGGTGCCAGAAAAGGCTGAAACCCGCGATCAGAGGGGTTGATGAGAATCTGGCGATACATTTTCGAATGTCCGCGCAGAAACACGAAGTGTGATACGAAGGGAGTGATGACACTGGAGAGCTCACGTTGAAGTTTGGGCCCCTAGGAGAGCTGATTTTAGAAAACGCCTTTCTCGTCAGGAGAAGAGGCGTTTAAGCAACTCGCAGTTTCGTATGGAGCTAGAGAGCTTGTGGGGCAGTGATGGGAATGAGAGCTCGAGGGAGTAGAGGGGGGCTGCATATTTGCAGTTGTTCATACTCTGCATGAAATTTTTATAAGCTTCTCGTGCTCGGGTCGCGTCGCAAACGTCCTCCAAAAATAAGATATTTCGTAGTGCGGCTTCCGTTGCGCCCGGAAGGAGAAAAATGATGGGTTGAAAGGGAAGCACAAATAACGCCACTAGGTCGCGATTTTGAATCAAGAAATGCCGCTCACACAGCGATCCTCGGGAACTATTCCGGAGGGGGGGGGAACTTTTTCCGTCTCCAAAAGAGGCCAGGGTTTCGTCAAGATTGAGGGGCAAACGAACGAAGACAGGGAAAAAGGAAGACGGTTCGACAGAACGCTTGGTCCTAAGCTACCCACCCGAACACGGTGTTTATGGCGACGGACACCGCCCCGGACGTGGCACCTGACTATTTAGGGTCTTGGGTAGAGGTCGGCACCAAACAAAAATCGACTTGAGGGGACATGAAAATTAGTATCGCAAGGGTCATGCCACGAAAACGTTCGAGAAAATTCGCGAAAATGGACAGGGCGGGAGGTGATTGGCTATGGTCGGGAAAACAGAGCTTGAACGTGAAGTCCTTTTCAGGGGAAAGAGGCGGATCAATGGTGCATTTCACTTGCCCCATACCTGTGCGGCTGCGAGACCCATTCCCGAGAGTTTTGGACGGCTAGGGTTGAACTTCAGGCCTAGCTTCTGGACCAGGGAAAAGAGTGATGGCCGAAAACTGCGAGCCAGGGCCACCACCGCTCGGAAGGGTTTTAAAAACGTCCCTGAGAGTCGCGTATCAAGCGCGTACGGTACCCCCCAGCCTGTCGGATAGGGCGATATCACGGGGGTGGATGAGAGAATTGGGACGAGGGGCACCAGCGTCTTGAGAGGGGGAATGCACTTCCAGGAGGGAGGATCGGGCTTGAGATTGCCATGAGAAAAGGGGGACTTCGAGAATGCAACAAAGAATGATGGCGTTGCTCCCCCATGTAGAGCAAGGCTCTTTTAAGTGCCGAGACTTTTGTGCGACCCGCAGTTAAAACAACGCCCCAAGCATTTCAGCGTGTGGTACTTCATCGAGGGATTGCTTCCAAAATTTTGCACTGATAAAAAGAAAGCTTGTTTACAAACAGGACAGCAGGACTGCTGCTTGACATAGAGCGTGAGATTTCAGCGCGAAAAACTCCACAAGGGGGGCGGGGTGGGCTTTTTTAGCCCCGAGCAGTGAATTTAACTTTGACAGGGAAGATTTGACAAGATTGGTCGATTGTTTACTAACTGCACACAGCTCCCTATTCGAGACTGTTCCCCGATGAACTTTGACAGAGCTGTACCGTGTAGCGGCGATGAGTGCTTATTTTTAAAAGCTTCGAGTTGACGGGTCAAGTAGACAAAAATCAAAGAGAGCAAAAAAAAATTGCCAATCGGGGGAAAATTTAAAGCTTTTTAAAAATCAACGGGGTTACGAGCACGCTGAGGAAAAATTTGAAGGGTTTCATGAATGCAGATTTTTGAGGCGTAAATTTTAAAAACTTCTGAACATAGAGGCTTTGCTAACAAACGATTGTTTTGAAGCGAAGACAAAAGCTTTGAAAACTAGGGGGGAACTTCGTTCAGATTTGAAATCCCCATTGTGGCGAGAGCTATCAGACACGAGGTTCTTAAAAAAATGAAACTTTTTTAAATTATTTAGAGATTGGGTTTTCCCTCGATGAGAGATGTGAAGAGCGAAATATTTGTCCCAATTTGCAATATCACCCGAAAATAGGGGTTTGTCGTAGGCACGAATAGGAGTTTGGCGACGTAGGGGTTTTGCCCCTTTTTTTGCTGACTTTAAATTTTTTTGCAAGAGATAACGTACGAGCGCCCAACAGAAATTTCAAAGCTTGCTTTGGGTTTCAACTATGGGTGTGTCGGAGCAAAGAGTTTGCGTTAGGTCTTGAAGAGCTGATGTAATCTTTGGGAAATTTGTTTTTAGGTCGAAACTTTTCAAAACGAGCCGACAGAATACACATCACCAGGGATAGATTTGCAAATGAGTCTAGGTACGTTGTACACTGGCGTAGACATTTTGCGCTAAGATACGGACGTTTTCGTTCAGCAATTTAGCTTCCATTGCGGAAAAAATAACAAGTTAATAACAATAGAAGTACAGAAAATCGAGCGAGAAATGATAAACAGTATGACCTGTTTATTATACGAACGCGTGAGCAACGAGAGAGAGAATGTGACATGGAAGTAAACACGAGCAGTGCAACGACGCAGGTATAATGCAAAAATAATTACAAAACCCGCGGAGTGATTGAGGAAAAAAATACGGTTTTTACTCGATCGAAAATTCCGACAAGTCCAGGAGGGCATCAACCCAGTTTCCCAATGGGAATAACAAAAGACAAAAAAACACGAGGGAAAAGAATACCGAGAGAGACACAAGAGCAAAGAACTGACATAGAGGTGGAAAAAAACAGTGCAAAAAGCGAATACCCGGGGAAATGGTTTACAATCTTTCACGAGATGACCGAAAGTCTTAAAAGATAAGAATATTCCCCCCGGAGGACCAAAATGTTAAGGCCGAGGCCCCAGGTAGAAAAATAGTGGACTGTAAATTTTAGAAAAAGAAACAAAAAAAAAACTTACCCGAATTTTTTGTGGGCTTGAGAAAGTGGCCAGTAAGTGGGGGGGGCAGTGGGGTAAAATTTGGGGGTGCCCCTCGCAGGAGATAGAAAAAAGGGTAAAAAACTCGGTTTGAAGAATAAGAAAAAAATAAATGCCCGCGCAGATGTTGAGCCAGACAGCCCAAAAACAGAACAACTCGAAGACAGGGGTAGAAGAGCGCAGCGACGGAGAAAAACAAAGGGTTTTTAGCACAGGAAGGGAACACTTTTAAATTGAAGAAAAATAAAGAAAAAGACTGAAAGAAAGAACTGTTCCGTTTTCACTGAGAAAACGGTAGAGACTGAATAGGTTTTTAGCTGCTCCCTGAGCAGTCGAGAGACGAACTGTGTCCTACGGGGTGGCAACAAAGAACAGACTGACGCAAAGTCAGGGCAAGAACAGATAAAGAAAACTGGTTAAGTAGGGGAAAGGGGGAAAAAAAGGGTGAAAAAACAAGACAGAAAGATGCACAGACAAGAAGCGGAAAAACAAAATAGAACTAACTAATAAGAACACAATGGCGCTTACACTAGATATGAGAAGCAGTTTTGAGTAGGAAATAGTAAAATTTTAAAAAGTAAAATTGAAGCAATGATAAGAATCAAAGAACAAAGAAGAATTGTTTTTTACATTTATTTTGGGGGGATTGTCTCGTGTTATTTAATTTTAATTTTTTTTCATTGTTCTTTTTTATGATTTTGCTGTTCTCTTTTTTTGTTTCATTTTTGGTTTTTTTGGTTTTGATTTGATGTTTTCAATATTTAAAAGATTTTTTTTGCCAGATTGTTGGTTGCCCCCACTGGGGGAACTTGCAATTGAGTTAGGTGTCCTGTATCATTTTGTGTCAGTTTTTTGACTTTAACATTTAAAAATTAAAAATATTAATTTTTTTATATTGATCAAGATCTTTTTCCTAAATTTTTATCAAAATTTGAACACAAGAAGAAGATTCGCGTTTTGGTGGTTTTTTCCGCAAAAAAATTGATTACTCCCTATTTGTGTTCCCGATTTTTTTCAAACCTAATTCGTTTGAGGGGTCGTTAATAAAACAGTTTTTTTCTTCGTTTTTCTTTTTTAATGTTTTTTTTTTTTTTTTTTCTTTTTTTCTTTCTTTTTTTTTTTCCCCTTTTCCTTTTTTTTTTTTTTTTTTTCTTTTTTTCTTTTTTTTTTCTTTTTTTTTTTCTTTTTATTCCCCCCCCCCTTTTTTATGATTTGATTTATTCATAAATTGCATTTAAAATCCTTTTTATTTTTTACAAAATTTTTTGAGTTTAAATGCATTTTTTGTAATATTCTATTTCAAAAATTTACTTAAAAGTAGTTCATGTTGTGTCTGCATCAGAATTGATTTTTTTAGTTGTCCTCCTTTTTTAATCGTTTTATAACTGAATAGGGTAGACGTTAATAAAAAAAATAAAAAAAATAAATAAATAAAAAAATAAAAAATAAAAAAAATAAATAAATAAATAAATAAATAAAAAGGTCATCAGTTCAAATCTACATTGGGTCGTTTTTTTACCGTTCTATTTAGAACTTTTCAGCACACGATTTATTACATTTGGGGCCCCGTCGCGGGCGCAATTCACGTCAAAGATAATAAAAATGTGGAAAATGTTATGTGGTATCGCACTTTTGAAAAATAACAAAAAGGATGTGAAAAAGAAGTTTATCAAAACCCCGAAAGGCATTTCCCCCCCGGTGCAAAAGCCCAAAATTCGTAAACACACTTTCGGCGTTCTGCACTTTCGTGAATTTTCAAAATTTTGTGGCTTTTTACTTCGGCGTTCTAACCTTCGGGGTTTTACACTTTCGGGGTTTTAACTTTTGCTTTTTTTTC